>CAJNRD030001118.1:5324862-5351070 GCA_905319865.3 Cotesia congregata | reverse complement strand
AAAATCCACTCAAGGACATATTTTTAAGGGTCTAAACTTTGCAGATATGCGAAAAAAAATAATTCGAATTTTTCAAATTTCTAGACCAGAATACCCCCTTAAATCAGCGGATATTGGAAAATTTTTTTTTTGAATTTTCAATAGTAATTTATTTTAATTTTTGGACGTGAAATTTTTTTATTTATTTTTTTTTAAATCCAAAAAATTGACGGAAGTCGGTTAATTTTAGTATAATTAAAATTATGAAACTTAAATCAGCAGATGTTTGAAAATTTTTTTGATTTTTATTGAAAATTTTTATTAACTTTTATGTGAAATTTTTTTATTAATATTATTTTATTGTACTATAATTAAAAAAATAAACTTGAAATCAGCAGACATTTGAAAATTTTTATTAAAAATGAAATATAAAAAAGAAATTTTTTGAAAAATTTCAACTTGTAATTTTTTATAAATTTTAGACGTCGACAAAAAAAAAATTGAGACATTCAAAAAATTGACAAGTCTGTTGATTAAAATAATTGAACTTATATTAGCAGATATTTGGAAATTTTTTTTATTTTTATTAAAAATTAATTATAAAAAAAAAATTTCACTTGAAATTTTAATTTTAATTTTTTTAATTTCTAGACGTGGAAATTTTCAAAATAATTTTCTTAATTGACAGATGTCGGTTACTTTTAGTATCATTAAAATAAATTTATTTTGTTAGCTAAGAGTCGGTGATGGGTTTGTATTTATTTATTTGTTTATAAAGAGTAAGAGCAATGACTAACCAGGAGATCTATATAGTTAATACTTGTTGCAGATACTCGCTGAACGGTAAACCGGGCGGTTATCCATCCGGAGGATCAACTATGAACTCAACGAGATCAATATCAACAAACAGTGATCACTATGCGATCGTCCAGTCCCGCCCTGGCAGCAGGTACTCGGGCCCTGGACACAAGCACCACCATCATCATCATCACAGAGGACCGCCGTCTAATATCGGATCCCACTATTCAGTCAAGTGATTTATATCGAGGAGAGGCTACACTCTATATATATTATTATTATAAATTATAATTTATATCAAGCTCGCTCCATTGAGATCAGAGATCCTTGGTAACTCCGAGATCTGATGACTATGATCGTGAGGATGATAAATCTCTAACTGTTATTACATTGATAACGATAACAACTAACGCGTGACTATAATAATAACGATAGTGCATGTATTACCTTTTTATTTTTTATTTTTATTTAAGGATACTATTAATTGTAAGTTGTTTAATAGAATATTGTACATAAAACTTTTTAATCAGTAAATTAGTATTTGTTTTTTTAATTATCCTATATCTTAATAATCTTTTTAATAAATTTATACAATAGATAATTGCAATTAGTTTTTATTAGTTTACGTAAATTCATTTGGAGATGATACAAACATTTAATTTGTCGTAATTTTTTTTGTTACATCGTGACTAGTTACGTATTAGCTATTGAGCATAAATTGCTAAATAAAATTTATAAATTTTTAACTAAAATATTAGTTACATATATTTTTTTTTTTTATAATAAAATAATTTTTTAATTTTTCAATAATACGATTTATAAAGAATTGCACGTGGCAATAATTTAAGTCTTTTTTTTTTTATAATAACAAAAATAATAATATACTTACAAAAAAAAAAATTTATTCTACTCGAGAAGAAATAAAAGTGTAACTAAACTATTGACTTTACGAAGAAAACCCCCCAGGAGTTTTTAGCAGGAAATTTTCTCTAAAGTCTTTAACAAAATTACGGCATTAGTGCCACTTAGATAAATCTTAAAACATCCATAACAAATATAATACTTTAGCAGTAATTTAACTACCAGCTATTTCTTCCAGAAAATTTCCTAAAAAAAAATCTTCCTGGAGTTAAAATATCTTCAGTCAATATATTTTATCTATGAGATCTAAAAAAATTCAAAATTTAATTAAATAAAATAATAATCACGATTTTTTACTCCAATAATAATAACAATAATAATATGTGCGTTTTTTTCGTCTCCTTTTAAAATCACGGAAGAAATGTTTTACAAGAAATCTATCTAAAATTTAATTATTTCTCAGTCATAAAAGTGTACATAAGTGAAAGACAATCATTAATCATTATTATTAATTAATTATCATCTACCATATATATATATATATATATAATAAATTATTTAAATTAAATTAAATCAAGGAAGTTTCCAAAAAAAAAAAAATTAGTAATGTTATTGGATTAATAAAAACTGTAAACCTCCTTAAAATAATTAGTTAGAGTAATTAGTAAGTTTAAAATAATAACAAATGTTCTACCTATCCATGAGATTCTTAACCGCGTTCTGTATGGCCCTAGGAACGCATCGAGGACACATGATTTCCATTTTACAAACTCGGCTCAACATATTGCCCAACGTTTGAGCAGTACAAGGTAAAGAGAGTGGCTGACTCATCAGCAGCTCTGCTTCCATACTGGGAATAACTTCTGACTGGTAAATGGACATGGGAAAATGGTGACCGCACGTGAAGACAATGGTCTCCTCTTCAGCCTCCAGGAACCTGGATACCTTTTCAGGATCCTTAATGTGAATAAAAGGTCTGGGGTCGCTGGATTTCGTGGAGATTGCGCTGATGATCCCCTCCATCATCTGCTCGGGAGTCTTTCCCTCTTTGGCGTACCCCACAGGCCCGTAATTTTTCGCAGTCAGCAGCGAGAGCAATTCAATGTACTCCAACGCTGGTTTGCCAGTGTCTATGTGATGCAGCAGCATCTGACAAACCTGGAGGCAAAAGTTTGTAGAAACATAATTTATTATCATGAACTCATTTTTGTTGGTGTCCTCTTCATTCAGCTGACTCTGACAAAAAACCAGAAGACCTAGCGAGTAGTAGAGTTTGTTGATGTGCTCCAGCAGTATCTTCTCCAGACACTCCATCGGCAGGTGGTTTTTTATCCAGAAATCAAAGACAGTCATCAAAATTTGTCGCATTATTTTTTGAGCGCCTTCGTCTATTTCATTTATGTAAAATTTAATTACATTTGAAGCGTCATTTACCAAATTATCCAACTTTAAATTTTTTTCCTGGCTCTGGTTTAAATTTTCTTGATTATTATTATTATTATTATTATTATTATTATTAGGAAGATTAATATTTATATTTTTATCCCTTAAAGCTTCATTATCATCCAGGGCGTCCTCAGTGAGGTCCAGAGAGATATCTTCGCTCTTGGTGTCTTCACACAAGTCCTCAGATCCACCTTGACAGTCAAAAGTGTGAAGTTCTTCAACAACAATGATGCTGTCCAGTGATCTACTGATAGACATCTTCATTTTTTTCTTCTCCTCGCACTCCTCGATAGTTTCAACCAAATTTTTTTCCACCTGCTTGTCAAACAACTCAATATTATCCCTAAATTTTTTATTAACCTCCCTGGAAGTCACTTTACTCTGATTGATTTCATTACCCTGGAAGTCATGTCGCATGTAGTACTCAGGATTAACAGTCTTGAGCTGATACGCCAGAGCGATAGAATAATTCTGCTCTAGCAAAGCTAGCTTAGACCTGGCCTGATAGTTCCCGAGCTCATCGCACTTGTCCATGATTTTAGCAGCGTCGTACAGTCCGTTAAACTGTTCAAGAACATAATGTAGAGTCAATTCCCCGTAGGTTTTCTCCACAAGACTCAAAGAACGAACTCTGCCTGCCAGAGGAGTAACGTCGTAGCTCTGGTAAGTGATAATCGGCGTAGGAATATTTGGCACTTGACTAGGGGTGTCCTGGACCACGTGAGCGCCATGAGGAAGTCGGACGACCCTCTTGGAGGATTTTATCAAGACAAGTTTCTCCGCGTTGCCGCTATTGGCTTCCTTGCTGGGAGGTCTTCCAAGCTGGGCAGAGCTGTAGGAGCCCCAGGCCAGGACAGTCCCGCCAGGTTGGATCGCGACGGTAAATTCACACCCGCAGCACACACGTACCGCTTTAATGACCCTCTTACTGCTCTCTTCATAATTCTCCGAGTTTCTCGGCGGAGGAGCGAGGACTGAAACCGGATTGTAGAGCAACGCCGTGGGGATAGGAACGTCTTTGCGAGTCCCGTTCCCGATCTGCCCGTCGAAATTCCTCCCCCAGGTGTAGACAGTCCCGTCCTTGGTCAGCAGAGACGAGTGATGACACCCTGTAGAAATCTGAACAATCCTCCCATTAACTAAGCTAGTATCAACAACAACCGGCTTCAAGTGGGTCTGTGCTTCTTCCAGAAGTCCCAAATTAATATCCCTCAGGCTTATTGTCTTGGGGACATTCGGGCAAAGTAATTTTCTCTCATTGACAGTTTTGATAGCCAACTTCTCAATAGAAGACAATTTATCATTAGCTTCATCATCAATCGCCTCAAAATCTTCAAGGCTCTCCGCGTATTTTTCAGCAGCTGCTTGGAACTCCATCATCTTGGTCTTCTTCTGGGCCTGAGTTTGCAGTCTCAGAACCTGAGGGCTGGACCCCCAGGTGTAGAGTTTGTTCGTCGCACTGACAGCGAGGTTGTGAAAGTACCCGGAGGCGATATCTACCATCGGCTCGGGCAGAAGATTAATCACAGCAGGCACTGAGGACTTAACATTGTTCCCAGTGCCGAGTTGTCCAAAAATGTTGCACCCGAAGGCGTAGACCTGACCTTCAGCAGACAGAGCCAGGGTATGCGCGTGTCCAGCAGCGACTCCGCGGATAATAGTCCCTAGGAGAGAAGAAACAACTGTTGGGGTGTTTTTCTGCAGAGTATCACCGTGACCCAGCTGCCCGTGGACTCCCCAGCCCCAGGTGAAGACTCGACCGTCCATAGTCAGAGCTACCGAGTGATACTGACCCGCCACTGCGTCGACGATTATTTCCTGGGCCAAGGAGACGATCATCTCGGGACTGGGAGTCTGGAGCAAACGCCCGAGTCCCAGCTGCCCGAACTGGCTCCCTCCCCAGGCGTAGACGCCGTTGTTGGTCACTGCTAAAGTGTGACAGCGTCCGCAAGACACGCTCAAGACTTCCATCTCGAGGTTCTTGAAGACAGTGATCGCTTGAGGAAGCCCGTAGCGAGACACAGTCGGCCCGGTACCCAGACAGCCTTGTGCAGAACTTCCCCAGGTGTAAACACACCCGTTTCTTATCAGAGCCACGTGGCCGTACCCGGCTGTTAGTAATCTTCGTTTGAAGTCGATGTGAGGTGTGGGGTCTGTGAAACGCTTTTCTATTCCTGGAAGAGTCGTTCGAGCAACCAGCCCCGGGTTGTGCTTCAAAATTGACGTGCGTTTGCTGATCAACGTCAGGAGGATCAAGATAAATGTTTCTAAAATTTCGTCTACAAAAGACCCGGATTCTTCGAGCATGTCTGAGGAGTCCAAAGAGTCGCACTGGCTGGATTGGGAGCCGTGGGAGGTAGTGCGACGTCTCGCGCGGTACCGGACCAGCAGAGTACGAAAAACTGGGTTCGTTGGGTCGTAGAGAGTCACCAGTCGCTGGAGAACAAACGCTGGGAACTCCGAGAGGTTTGATAGTACAAATAAGGTGTGACTTTTGGCCAGTGTTGGGGCAGCAAGCATCGCTTGGAGCAAGCTGGGCTCACTTATGCAGATCAAAAGTCCATATTTTGTGCTCAAAGGAGTGTTGGTTATGCTCACAGGGTTGTAAGGCTGGACTGTTTTTATCAAGACCTCGCAGACTTGCGTATAAAGACCTCTTTGGGTCGCCAGGTGATGCAAAACCTTCCAAAGACAGGTCTGTCCTACGACATCAACCACCCATCGTTCATCATACAAGGTATTTTTCGATAAAAAAGCTAGGAATTTTTTGTACAGCGACTTTGACTCCTGGTGCGATGCCCTGAGGATCAGCTCGCTGAATGCGAAGACAGTGAGGTTCGACAGGTGGATCCTGATAGTCGTGGTCAACTCTGAGACCGCTGGAGGGGTTAAACAGTGAGTCAAGCAGCCCAGGAGCTTAGCAGTGTGTCCTATAGCCGCTGTTTTCAAGACTCCTTTCAATAAGCGGCAGCGTGAAAGTTTGTAGAGTGCCGCTGCTTCAGTGAACCGGTTGTTGGTCAGGTGAATGTCGCCAGCGGCTTCGAAGAGCTGGGGGACGTCCAGCCCGAAAACTAAGCCAAGACGCGCTGCTTTTTCAATGTCAGCCTTCCGCTTTTTTAATGCCAGTTCGATGAAGATGTTCAGCAGTGGTTTTCTTAAAACAACTTTATATACACCGTAATTAGTTACTATCATACAAGTATCTATTAGTGGTAATTTTATATTGAGATCATCTATTTTACTGGGCAAACCGGATTTATCTTCTTTGGAATCGCTGCTGCTTCCTCTGGTGAGACTGTCAGTGTCCTCGGATTCTGTGGACCGGTAAACCGACTTTATTAATTCTCTAGTGTCCTCAAATTTGAACTTGGAGACTGTTGCTTCCTGGTTGTAATCAGTTTCATCGCCAATTTTGGTCTTGGAGAGCTTGGAGGACACGACCCAGAGCGACTTACGCAGCGGCTCGATCACGAAGAACAACTGGAGGGTCAGCAGAATATCCGGACAGACATTCGGCATTTTGTACATAAAGTTGGGCACCACTGAAATATCCGGACCGTGGATCGTGATGTGATTGGAGCTCGCGCAGTAAGCCGTGTAAAGGTGCTGGCCCTGCCTGGTGTACTGTGGGGACAGGTAGATATCCTCCAGCAGCGGCTCCAGGATCAAGGTGTCCCGGTTTCGGGGCTGAAGCTTCGGAGATGCCTCCAACTCGTCAGTGCCGCTGCTACTTCCGCTGTCGCGGCGATTTGCGGTGTTTTTGTTCCGAGACTCTGCTAGCTTCTGTCTGATGATTGCCAGCTTTTCGACGGACAGCTGCTTGAGACCCTGGAGCCGCGACCTGGGAGGTGTCTTGGCCTCTTCGTCGTACCTGCTGTGAAATGAAGAGCTCGTACGCGGGTTGGAGGGAAACACGCAGCTCGCACGCTGTTCGAGAATCATGCGCCACTGCTGGTGAGTCTTCGAGGTTACTAAGAGTGATACGATCTCCAGGTGGTTGTCCTTGCAGATGCAGAGGCTTGAAATACTCCCGTTGACCCGCGTCGAGTCGATCCACTGCCCGGTTTCGAGGTTCACGAAAATTATCTCCCCTTCCTCCGTACCTATGATACCGATGTGGCTGCATTGTGTCACTCCTTGCCACCAGGTTAATGCGCTAGGTCTAAAAAAAAGATTAGAAAATTATTTAGTAAATTTTTTATAATTTTAAGAATTTTTTTTTAACAAATTATGGCAAAAAAAATTGACAGAGATTTTTAAAAATTAAAAATTCAATTTTTTTGATAGAAATTTGTTTATTAAAAAAAAATTAAAAAATAGTCAAGTTACTGCTAACATTGATGTCATAAAATTATTAAAATTAATTTGGAAATATTTGATTGTTTTAAAAATTTTTTTAACAAATTGTGGCAAAAAAAAGTTGATAGAATTTTAAAAAATTAAAATTCAATTTTTTTATATATAATTTTTTGAAAGAAATTTGTTTGTTAAAAAAAAATTAAAATATAATCATGTGATTGCTAAGTTTAATGTCATAAAATTATAAAAATTAATTTAGAAGATATTTGATAATTTTAAGAAGTTTTCTAACAAATTATGGCAAAAAACAATTGATAGAAATTAAAAATTAAATTTTTTTAATATAATTTTTTGGAGTAAATTTGTTTGTTAAAAAAAAAATTAAAAAATAATCAAGCGATTGCTAACTCTAATGCCATAATATTATGAAAATTAATTCAGAAAATATTTGATAATTTTAAGAATTTTTTTAACAAATTATGGCAAAAAAAAAATTGACAGAAATTTAAAAAAATTAAAAATACAATTTTTTTAAAAATAATTTTTTGGTACAAATTTATTAAAAAAAAATTAAAAAAGTGACTTACTTAAATGTCACCAAAAAAATTAATAATTGATAAATAAATTATTTAAAATATTGTAAAAAAATATTTACTTGGAATAAGATTGATGATCTGCTATTGGCAATTGAGTTGCATCCTCAATGGACCACTTGTGGTCTATCGTATGTTCGTCGTCCAGCAAAGCCAACGCTGGAATAATATACAAAGAGCCATCGACAGTTGCGGTGAGTAGCCAGGAGCCTGTTGGGTCGAAGCAAAGAGCTGCTATCGTGCGGTTTGGAGCTCGGTACCATGGTATCCTTTTAATCACTGACTGCTTATTACCCTCCGGCTGATAGTAGAGTCCAATGTCCGTGTGGAGAGTGGTGAAGGCTAGGAGCTGCTTTCGGCCTATCTGACAGTGCGCGCTTTGGGTGATTCCGGATGCTTTAATCAGGCATTTTAGCTCGAACAAGTCATCGTTGATTAAATTTATCGGAGGTTTTGAGTGGTTGTCATTTTCTTCAGCCATTACGACTCTGTTACTTTTTTGACATTTATCAGTGCTAGAAATTACCAAGAGTTTATATTAATAATAATAATAATAATTAAATTTGGTAAATTAAATAAATAAATATATAATTTTACTTTTTGTGATGGATGATTTTTTTTGTTGATGATTAATACCCATATTTGGATCATATAATTTTTTAACTGCTGAATAAACAAAGGTTGCTTGTCACTGTAAAGTTTTGCGATTAATTGATTTTGCTAGTCGTGATTATTAAAATATATTAATATTCGACTAAAGATTTGTTTTATTATTTTTATACTTACGGCAAATGTTTTTTGGAGGTTTTTTGAGCACTGGCAGAAAATAAAATATTACTTAAATTATAATAAGACTTTTTGGCATGAAGAATTAAAAATTTTACGAATCACTAAATAAATGTCATCTGAACCTCTAATGTCAAAATTTTCAGGTTAGAGAAATTTTTATCTTTCAAAACTTACTTGTCACATGATGGTAAGTTAGAAATTTTATTTTAACTTTTTAAAAATAATAATAATTATTATTATTATTATATTAATAAAGCAAAGTATTTTATTTGATTTATATTTTTTTATTTATGCAAAAAATTTGACACTGAAGTTAACTATAAAAATTTTTTATAACTTTAAATTTAGCTGTTACCATTTTTTAATTTTTTTTGAAAAACAAATTAGCTTCAAAAAAATATTTAAAAAAAATCCCATTTTTTAATTTAATCCTAATATAAAATTGAGATGAAATGTATGTGGCATCAAACTATTCGTAACGTGATTGATTGAATATATCATAAGCATGAAAATATATGCAAACTCTATAGTCAAAGCGCGCGCTTGCGCGCGTAAATTCAAATTCTAGTCCCATATCCTAATATAAAATTGAGATGAAATGTATGTGGCATCAAACTATTCGTAACGTGATTGGTTGAATATATCATAAGCATGAAAATATATGCAAACTCTATAGTCAAGGCGCGCGCTTGCGCGCGAAAATTAAATTCTAGTCCCATAATAAAATTGAGATGAAATGTATGAGAAACCAATCTATTCGTGATGTGATTGGTTGAAAATAAATATTCTCATTCTGATTGGTTGAAAGTTAATATAATATACATAAACGACACATAAATACATCATGACAATAAATATGAGGCGTGCGCTTGCGCGCGAAAATTAAATTCTAGTTCTAGTCCTAATATAAAATTGAGATGAAATGTATGTGGCATCAAACTATTCGTAGTAACGTGATTGGTCAAATATATCATAAGCATGAAAATATATGCAAACTCTATAGTCAAGGCGCGCGCTTGCGCGCGTAAATTTGAATTCTAGTTTATTAAAATTTCTATGTGTCTATTTTTTGCCACAATTTATTTACTAAAACAATTCTTATTATTATGAAATATTTACTAAATTAATTTTCATAAACTTTTATGAATTTTATGACATTAAAGTTAGCAGTCACTTGACAATTTTTTTTCAACAAACAAATTTGTTCCAAATAGCATTTTTAATTTTTCAAAATTTCTACATGTGAATTTTTTCTTTTAATTGTTTTTGCTATAATTTATTTGTTAAAAAAAATTTTTTAAATTAATAAATGTCTGCTAAGTTAATTTCCGTTAAACTTTTTTAGAATTTTATAGCAGTGAAATTATTGTAAAAAAAATTTAATAAAACAACTCCACAAAAATTTTTAGAATTTTTTTGACTGTAATTAATTTTTTATAAAAATTGACAGCTGTCAGCTAACTTCACTATCATATAAAATTTATTAAAAAAAAAAGAACTAAATAATATTCGATTGGTTTTTTAAGTTTATTTATCTTTGTTAGTACAGTCGAATTTTTTTACAATATTTTAGTTAATAAATAAAGTGTAAAACTGAGCAATTTTAATCTAAAAAATTTTAATTGGCACAAATCGGTTCCAATTTAATAAATATTAAAATTGTTTGATTAAATGGCAGCCACTTGGTCCAGATAAGTTTTTCTTTAAATCCAAAAAGCTTAGTTATAAAAATAAAAACCAATGCCTCTATTACAATACAATTAAAAAAAAATAATTGTATTGTAGCGTAAAATATTTATTTTATTTGTACGAAAAATATAATCTCGTTTATTTAAACTTATTTATTAAGTAATAATTTACTTAATCTTATTCACTCGAGCGGGCTTTTAAAAAATTATTACTCATATTTGTTTGACATACATAAATGCATTATCACTATCATAAAATAATTATCATTTTAATTATTATTGTGACTAATAATATTAATTAAATTTAATTATACGTATCGCTAAAATGCAATATGTACACTGTGATTATAAATTTATAAACATTAAAATTCACAAGATATAAAATTTTAATTTATGTTATTTGTCATTAATTATTTTTAAATATTAATTTATGTAATAAATTTCCAAAGTGAATTTTTAATAAGAAATTTTGTGCGTTTAAATAAAACTTAACACAATCGTAGAAATTAAAAGTAAATCTAACGTATAAAAATAATAACAATTTACAGTATCTTAGTGTCAATGTACATAATGAATATAAAACATTAGATGATTAATCGGCCGTCGCAAAATGTACAAAATATCGTAGGCCATTTTTCTTCTTATAGTCAAAAGAAGTAACTTCATCGTTCTTAATATTATTTAACAAATAGCATTAAATAAAACATAATGCTAGTAATTATTTTTTGTTTAAAATTAATAAACAATTAATTACCATCGTCCAAATTAATAATCCTCTTCATAATAATTATTATTACATCACAGTTTTGTTTTATTTAACATGATCTGGTTTCTTGCTACGCTGAGCTCAATAATTCTCTGTAAAAAATTTAAACATAAATATTCATCCTCTAATATAATAATATAGTCTTAAAATTTTGCTTTGTCAGAAGAAAGTGTTTAAATTTAAATAAATAAATATTTACGTTGATAATTCTCTGCCAATCAGTCCAGTACCAACGAGTCCAGTTCTCGAACGGCTTCTATTCAATTGCGCTCGTCTCTCTGCTGTAATTTTAAATCAATTATTATTTATAAATTAATCCCCCACTCATAGGTAAATAATTATAGGTATTTAGTTATGAAAAAAAGAAAAATTAGAGAGAAAGAAATGTTCTATTGAAAATAAAAGTACAATTTTAAAATACAGTGTTTGAAAAAATACAAAATTATTACAGAAAAGCGCAAGCATTTATAGATTTAGCAAAAAAAAAAAAAGGCTTTTATAAATTATTGACATTAAAAGCAGAAAATTATATACAATTAAAAAAAGTTAAAAAAAAATTACAGCGTTAAATAATTATTGGATTTGTTGGGTTTGTTTATTTAATGATTCCGAATAACTATTAATTTGCTTCACGATATCTTTGACCGTGACAATAACGTCAGAGTCACTCGCTCTTAATTTATTGTACTTAGTAAGTGATACATCGGAAGAATTATTCGGCTGACAGAATTTCTTCCACCTTTTGCCGTCTGAATGATTCATCGAAGGTACACATTTATCGGGTTTAGATTTCTGAGACCCAACAGAATCCTCAGCGCTCAAAAAAACATCATCATCATCATTTTCAAAGTTGTCATCAGAACCTCTAGATAAATTAAAATAACTTTTAGATCTGACGCTAGTATTTACATCCAGCCTTCTTGGACTGCCACAAGACTTAGTGACTTTGGGAGTTAAATAATCATCAACATCCGGTATCGATAAATTTAAATCAATAGGACTGGCGAGAGTCAAGTAACTGTTCAAACGTTTTGGTTTGTCTTTGAACTTGTAATTTCTTTTACTGTACCTTCGGACACTGGACCGTGATCTAACGCGATTGAGTTTAGTCGCTGACAATGAAATGGGACTTTTTTTACCGGGTGTTACTCTACGAGCCTCATTCACCAGAGTTTCTCTGTACAATGAAAAGTATTTCTTTCTCGTCTTGGCATTTATTGGTACATATTTACTCCGATGAATTTCTTCGCTTCTCTTTAACTCATTACGCATTTTCAGTTCATTAATCACCGAGTCATACGGAGTGTGAGTGCCTTGCTCATTGGATTCAATAACTTGATCATTGATTAAAATCTTGGGAATATGTCTGTTGACATTTGATGAACCTTTACCAACTGGTTCAATTCCTGCTGATACATTAATATTATTTTTATTATTATTATTATTATTATTATTACTATCTCTCATTGTTCTTTTGGTCTTAAAATGCTTTCGAATATTATACCCTAAGTTGGATCTCTTAGGTGTGATTCCAAAAACAGGCGATAGTAAATCTGGTCTCACACCCAGAGATTTAGTTGATTTATTTTTCCTCCGTAATTTTTTGAATTTACTGATACGCTGGAAAAACTTGTCGGGTTTTGGAGTCCGCATAGCCTTTAAAAGTAAATTATTCCTCTTCTGCTCGTTATCATTTGGCGTCGTGAAGCAATTAGTTAATACCGGAGCCACCATTGGCGATAAATTAATGTTAATATTCATATTATGATTATGATTACTGATAAAAGCATTGGGATTAGTGACAGAAGGGGGAAAAGTGTTATTTATCAACTCAGAGGAAAGTTCTCTAGAATTGCTATGAGCCCACCATAAAATTTTTTTCCTGAGAGACTTAGACTTACCACCAGCGACTCGTGTTTGTCGTTTGCGTCGCTGATCGGGTCGACTGAACGCCGATCCAGTTTGCAGTGCCTCCATCAAACTGTCCATTACTCCCTCCTGGGTTTCGTGGGCGTTCATATCAACTAGAGCACGTTTTCGAGCAGCACGAGCTGCCCGTTCGACCTCAGCTTTCTCTCGAGCCTCACGAGCGCGCCTCTGCTTCTCCTCGCCCTCGCGCATCTTCACGATTTCCTTTTGTGCTTGCTGAAATTAATTAATTGGTAAATTAATTAAAAAACACTCTAGCTAATTAATTTTAATTTTAATTTTAATCAAATAAATAATAAATACCCCAAAGTCGTCCTTGAATTTTTTTATGTCTCCGAAGAACTCCTCGATGGTGTACTTCTGCTTGTCGAACGCAAAGAATTCGGAAATATCCGTATAAAGAGTGTCCATATTTTTGAACATATTCTGCATTACTTCGTAAGATTCACGGGCTTTTTTGGCAAACGGTGACATTATTTCCGCGAATCTGTCGATGTCACTCTGAGGAATCTTCGAGTTGGTGAGATCTTGCTCCAAGTTTCTGATATTCGCGTCCATTTGTCTCAAAGTACGCTGTATGTTCTCCAAGGACACACGACTGGCTCTATCAACGTGGGGCAATTCTTCAGCGAAGCTTAGACACTCAGGGAACTTTCTCTCAATTGTGTCTACCAGATAATGCATCAGTGTTTCTTTGTTTTCGATGTCTTTCGTGCTGGTTAACTGAAAAAATTACCATACATTTAGAATATCTAATTGGTTAGTAATAAAGTTTTTATTTCAAGAGAAAGGAAGTATTTATTTTATTAAAAATAATTTTTCAATCTATATTATTAAGAGAATAAGAAAAGTTTCGTGTCCAGGATAGTTATATGATAAAATCGGTTTTTTTTAGTTAAATTTAGTGTCATTATAAAGGTCTTGAATTTGTACCTTTTCAAGGTTTAATTTTATTCTCATCGATAGTCAATTTATTATGATAAGTATTTAGACTGAATTTGAAAATGCTCTATCTCTAGATACATAATTAAGAAATGACCTTGTATCTTGTGAACTTATAAAAAATTGATGTGGGTACTCAAATGAAAGGTCTCGATGAGTGTAAGATGGGGATGAGCTTATATCTTCAAAAACATCAATATTTAAGAAAGTACAGTGCAATTTAACAGAAGCCATTATTTAATAAAGCAAAATTTTATTTATCTATAGTTCACAAGTCACCGCAGTCACTATGTGACTGCAAGGTTGCTAGTAAATAAATAAATAAATAAACTAGATTTCAAATAAAATAATTATTATATTTACCTTAGTTAGAAAACTAATTTCAAATCCAAACGCACCACCATTTTTAGATCCAGAGTTCATGTAATTACCAAGCAAAAGAATAAGCTCAAGAATTCTCGCAAACTTTTTACTATTCTTAACTTCCTCGCAAGCGGCAGTTCCAGCAACAACGTCAGGCTTGACATCAGCCACCAGCTCTTCGTACCGCAACATAAAACTCAAAGATCTCAATCGCGGAAGCAATCTCTTTATCGTAGAAATGGTAACGCAAAATTGTTCAGCTTCTGTCAGGTCTTCGTACTGGTCTTTGTACTGTTGCAGCTTGGTCAGCTGATCCGGAGGTGGCAGATACTGAATCAGTCCCTGGAGTACGTTGTCATTGATAACCGGGCCCTCACATTTAAGCAAGCAACTCTTAACTTCCTCGTAGGACATGTGTTTGAGCGTACCACTCAGTAAAATACAAATATTTTGAGCAGACTTTCCATCAAGTACCTTAAAGTCTTTTATTTTCTTAGCTGGAGCGGATTTATCTACCACATCGTCAATCTTCTTGCTTGCCGGCTTGGAGGAGAACTTTTGCGCCAAACCATTCAAGATTTCCGGACTCGCGAGTTTGTCTTCCTGAACTTTGACCCAGAAGGACTTTTCGGTCATTTTTTGAGGCAAAATAGCCTTCCAGTTGGCTCGCTTCAGAGGACCATCGACTTCCCACTTCTTTTTGGGCTTGAGACCGTGCGGAAGAACTTCAACGGCGTTCATCATCGGCGGCCGAGGACCTCCCATCATCGGAGGAGGTGGAGGGCCCATTCCCGGCATTGGAGGAGGTGGCGGGCCTCCCATACCAGGCATAGGCGGTGGAGGTGGGCCTCCCATTCCAGGCATAGGAGGTGGAGGTGGACCTCCCATGCCCGGCATAGGCGGAGGAGGTGGACCTCCCGTTCCGGGCATCGGTGGCGGAGGTGGTCCTCCCATACCAGGGATAGGTGGTGGAGGAGGTATCGCCAATTTAATCGGCTTAGCACCTCCAGCTTCCAACTCTTTGATTTTATTCTCAGCGTGAGCAAGCTTCGCTTCGGCTTCTTGTTTACTAGAAATCGCTTCTTCGAGTTTCTGCGACATCTCTACTAATTTTCGCTCTTCTTCAGCTCGGGATTTTTCCACCAGAGTGTCTATAAGCGGCTGAACGTCTATCTGGAATCGCTTGGTCGCGCTGAAGTCAGGATCACACCCTGAGCGATGCAAAACAATCTGAGACACACACTCTTCTATAAGCTTGTAATAAGCAGGCCTGACTTGGACGTCATCGCGGATAAACAACAAGTGCTGAAGAATTGAAAGGAAGTACGGCTCCGCGACTGTTTCCATCACCATGTTTTTAATAACTTCAAAACAATCATTAACGTCGTCCATTTCCAGTCTGACATTATCGAACCTCTGGACAAACTCTTCGTAGTCTTCCTCTTTGTAATCATTAAAAATCTTTAAATGTCTCGACAAGTCTTCCGAGTCATCGCGCTCTAAAGATTCCAAAATATCTGCGAATCCTACGCGCATTATTTCGTTCCTCAGGTGTAATCGGAAATCAAGCTCTTCGGCGGAAGAAATGATTGAGTTTATAAGTTGAAGACATACGACTCTTAAATTTTCATTTTGCTTGTTCATAAGCCCTTGGACTATTGGTAAAAATCTATCACGACCTTTGAACTCTCCGTTCATAGTTATCGCATCTAAAACCTTTTTATGGCTGTCGCTGGAAATCAAACAAACAGCTCCCAATAATTTTACTGCCTCGTACATCACCGAGGGCTTGCTGGGCTCCAATGATCGCGCTACTATTGTTAGGGCTTCCTGATGAGCAAGCATCTCTTTTATTCCTACTGTGTTGTTCATTATTGCTTTGAGACATCTTATACACTCGTACTGGATCCTTTCGTACCGATTATCACTGTGGGAAGACAAAAATTAATTAGTAATTTATTTTTTTTAATTATTTTATATAAACGTGCAAGGCGAAGGCTAAAATAAAAATTTTTAGATTCTAAAGCAATGCTAAAAAAAAAATTTTTTATATTTTGTAATTAATCTAATTTAATAGTCTTTTATTTACCTATCAAAATGTATAGAGGCACTGCAGGGTATAGAGTAAATAAAAAATATTATTAGATTGACTTTTGACACGATCTTTTGTATAATATATTGTATGAATTATTGTAACTATAGTACGTTATTGAATTGCTGAACTTTAATTATAAATAATGTACGTACTTCCGATAACACTCGTTAAGTGTTGCGAGAACTTGTTTAAGTCCCTTGGTGCCAAATTCCTGGACCCAGCTCAACGGATTGTTTGTCAACGCTATTCTCAGTGACTCGATGCAGCTGTAAATTTTATTTACACTGAGGTCTGGTTGCGCGAGATATTGAATGTAATCAGCTGGTTTGTCAAATTTTGATCTGTTTTCCTGGATACTGCCTTTCATATGCAGTACCAGCATTTCTTTCTTCTTGGCCTCTGGTTGCTGTCTAAGTGGCTCCTTTTTTTCTTCTGTCAGATTCATGTTTGCCTGCAAGAATTAATTATTTTTTTAAGTAGTTATTTTTTATTGAAGATAATTAATTAATTTATTGTTTTTTTTTATTACTTACCAGCATCTTTTCAAAACGATCATTAACAGTTTCTTCATCCATCTTCTCAATAATTGATCTCTGCTGTTCAATTTCATCAAAGTCATCTCCAGAATGTGGACGGGGCATTGTATTAAATCCTGTACCGCTTCTTACGCCTCCACCGCGGCCAGATTTTTTTGGTCTTCCGAACCATGTGTCCAGCTTTAAAATTAAACAAAAAATTTTTATTATTTATAATAATTTTTTTTTTGCAATAAAATGTCAGTAAAATATTTTATAAAATAATTTTAATAAAAATAAAATTATTTATTACTTTAAACTTCACCAAGATTTTCTAAAATTCCAATCTATAAATTTAAAAAAAAAATTACTCTATAAAAATCAATAGTTTTTTTTTGTTAAAAAATTACAGCTATAAAATAAATTTAACGCTATAATTTTTTATAAAAACATCTTTGATTGCTTTTTAAATAAAAATTGTAACGGAAGTTAAAAGTAACAAAAAATTAACATTAAAATAAAAACAAACTGAGAAGTGAATTTCTAGTAAACTTTTACCAGGTGATTGATTACTAGAAGTAAAACATAAAAAAATTTCTTAAAACAACTCTCAGACCTTATCAATAATAAAAGAAAAAAATAAAAGTCTTTGACAATTGATTGTGTAATCGCAAAAATTTTTCTACCGACTAAAGATCATCCAAAGACCTCTATACATTGAGCAACATAAATTCTCTGAATACTTTGAATACAATATTCGCCACTTTCACACTTTATTATTTAATTACTTACAACAAAAAAATATAAAAAAGAAAACAATGTTTATTATATAAAATAAAAATCATCGAAGGCTGAAACAATTCACAACTCACCGAAAAAATATTACAAACATTACAGCGCATTGTAAATAAAAACAATTAAATAAACTGTGGAATTTATTTAAATTATAACGATGTTATCACGGTAAGTGACATTGGTACTTATAAAAAAAAAAAATAAATACTGATAAATTCCTTTCTAGATTAAGTTAATTGATTTAATAATAATTAATAAATAAATAAATAATTCAGATAGCATTTTGAAAGCGACACTTTGCTTATTCGGTAGACAATACGACAAGGCGTGATGTGTGACATTAAATAGTCTTTAGTCTATTATCTTTACTGTCGGAATGTACGTGTAATACTCTGATTAAATAACTGGTGACTAAAAGTTCCATAAAAAAGTACAAGAAATATTTAGCGATAACTGGCGCCGTTAAAAGTAAATTAAGTATTATATATTTTTCATTTGATTAGTTTTTTTTATCTAATTTCTCTGTAGCTCCTATTTAACATTAAAAAAATGATACATTGTTATTTTTTTAAAAAAATGACATTGAGAAAAATTCCAACTGATTCACACGACCTTGTGCCACAACTCCTCACGGTTTTAAAAATATAAATATTTAAATAAATAAAAACGAACAGTGACGTTATTAAAAAATAATTAAAATAAATTTCCGTCGTTATTTAATTTAACGAATCGACAGATGTATCATGTTATTTTAACATTCAAATTCAAATAAAATGTGTTTATAGTAGCTCACCCATTCAGTAATCATGTTGGACAAATACACGAATTACAAAATTTAAAATACACAGTTAAAAAATTAAAGGCATTTTTTTAAACAATTTTCTAAATTTTCGTCACTACTATTATTAGGCTGGAATATTTTTATAAGACAACTGGAACTGTAATTATAATTAATATCCATCATTATAATAATTAATATTAATACGCCTGGTTATTTTTAACAATGACACTCGCACTCATGATCCATTTCCGTATTAAAATTAAAAACGCAACAAAAACAATAAATAAATAAATAAATAATTCACTCTAATTTTTAATAAAAAAAAAACCACACACTAAAAAAATAAATAGCGTACTGCGTAAATGCTCTTCATGTAGACAAAATTACCATATAATTTAATTGATTGGGAATGAGTATAAAGAACGAGAACGTTTTAGTTGTGAATCTGAGGTCAGTTTCGCATAGAAGTGAAGTTTAAGAAAGACTGGTTCATGCTCTCGGCTGAGAAAACTCGTTGGTAAGCGTTTAATTCTCTTTCACTCCCTCCCTCTCTCATGTCTTCTTTCTTTT
Source organism: Cotesia congregata (assembly GCA_905319865.3). NCBI lineage: Eukaryota > Metazoa > Arthropoda > Insecta > Hymenoptera > Braconidae > Cotesia > Cotesia congregata. The sequence continues at coordinate 5,331,861 of CAJNRD030001118.1, read as the reverse complement.
TTTAATATACAGCGAGGTAGAGAGACGTAGGAGTTTCGGTCATCGGCAACAAGTCGCTGTCAAGACGGTATTTAATTTAATAAATGGCTGTCATGTCTGTGGTCTTGGTGAAAATCGTGTAAGAGATACTACGACAGTCAACGGCCGGCAATCACCCACCAATCCACCGTTTCGATCTGTCAATAATCGGGTAATCAGCGGCTAAAAGGATATTAAATTATAATATAACATATCTTTATACTCAAACAACTCAAGCTTAATAATATCGATGACGTTTAGTCATCAGACATGATGATTAACGGTTCATTTTTTTGTTTTTTTTTTTTTTTTTTCAACAATTTTTTCTCTTGTAAATTTATCTCTCAGAAAATTTTATTTTTATTTTTCATTGAATTTTACTCCTCTCTCAATTTAAGTTCAAAGAGAGTGAGATAAAAAGGAAGAACGGCAATAAGCAAGACACCGTTTTACTCGGCACGCTGCTGCTTATCAGGAACGAGTTCAGCCGGCCTTAAAACTCCTGTGAATACCTGATGCCGTGGAATTTATGCCTGATAGCCTTATTACGGGCTTACTTTTCCAGCAACGTTAATAAATCTTCAGTTTTAGGTAAAAATAAGAGTTCCAATTGTTTAGACAGCAAAGGCTTGCTTTCTTGGCTGGATTTTAGTTACGTGTGGCGAAAGTTTGTATTCACAGCTAAGCCAGTTCATGACCCACCAGCGCCTGAGAATTTAAAAGTAAATAGTTAATTTAAATTAAACATATTAATAATTACCGCTCGTAGAAAATACCGGTGTTTAACTCACACTGTTCATGTTCAGGTTGGTGCTAATGGTCCAGACACCTTGCAATGAAGACCCGAGATAAAGGTCGATGAGGTAATCACGAGACGTGTAGACTGGCGTCATCGTACTATACAAGAGGCACGCCTCTGTTGCAATTCTATTTTTTGCTGGCTCAAGATAATCGAGAGTACTTTTCACACCACTCCCTTCACATCCACTCTTCTAGTGATATTACTTTTAATATTAACTTACTTATGTGTTTTTTTCTTTCATTACCTGCTTCTTTAATTCTCAGTGAAGTAATATTACCAATAATAGTGATAATATTGTGGATATACAGGAGGTTTTATATAAATTGCAAGTCACACTTGCCTCCCGGTATCAATTTACACTGATCACTACAACTGAAACTTATATTATATATTTATTACTCTAGGTAATGATACTTTAGAGTTGTCAACCAATTAGATAATATCGAGCATCAATATAATATAATATTATTTAATCTATATTATTAAGAGAATTAGCAAAATTTTATGGCCAGTATATTTATATGATAAATTGGGTTTATATGGTTAAATTTGGTATTGTTGAAAAAGACTTAACTTGGAGTTGTGCCTTTTCATGGTTTCATATCATTTTCACTATTAGTCAACTTATGATGATAAGTATTTAGGCTGCATTCGAAAATGTTCTATATTTATATAGATAATTAAGAAATGACCTTGTATCTCGTGAACTATTAACTTTTTTTCAAGATATAAGCTCATCCCGACGTTACATTTATCAAAAGCTTTCATTTAAGTACCCACATCATTTTTTCATATTTTATATATATATGTATATATGAAAAATATATCAAAATGCATGTAGGTACTCAAATGAAAGCTCTTGATGAGTGTAACATCGGAATGAGCTTATATCTTTAAAAATGTCAATAATTAAGAAATGACCTTGTATCTTGTGAACTATTGATATTTTTAAAGATATAAACTCATCTCGATGTTACCCTAATCAAGACTTTTCATTTGAGTACCCATATCAATTTTTCATATATTTTTATATATTATATATATGTATATATGAAAAATATATCAAAAATACATGTTAATAAAATTTTTTTTATTTTCGAAAATTTGAAAATTTTTTTTTCAATTAAATAAAAAAAATCGCCCCTGCCCGGGATGAGTTGGAATAGTTGTCAAATTGATTGAAGTTTTTTTTGAGAAAAAAAAATAAAAAAAAAAAGTGATCAACTTTGAAAAAATAACGATTTTGCTCAAAAAACCGATTATTTTATAGAATTGATCATATTTAATTTTTTTTGTGTATTTTTTCGAAAAGTTCATTCAAAAACAAAAATTAAAAAAAAAAAAAGGTACCCAAAGGTCAATGTCTAAAAAAGTTATAGCTATTTGAAAATAAAAAAGCCACTTTTTTGTGAAATTCATACCTTTTTTTGGGTTGGATAAAAAAATTCTCAAAAATGTTTTCCAAAGGGTAGAAAAGAATGATCAAGTTTCAGCTAAATCTAAAGGGGTTGAATTCAAAAGTGGTCGATTTGGCATGGAATACCCCATATGTATATATGAAAAATATATCAAAAATGCATGTGAGTACTCAAATGAAAGCTCTTGATGAGTGTAAGAGCAAAATTTTATTTATCTATAGTTCATAAGTTACGGCAGTCACATAGTGACTGCAAGGTTGCTAGTATAATATTATTTAATAATAATTATCTCAATTAATTTTATCAAAATTTTAAAACCAATGATTATCAATCTTTTAATTTATAAATTATTCTATAAAATTTTAAAGATATTTCTTAATCTTTAAGATAATTTTTAAATAAATTATTGCAACATTTAAAATTATAAACTATTAAAAAAAAATAGTTGCAAAAATTAGCAAGTAAAATTGATTGTTTATCTTGTAAGTATTTAATTTAGTTAATTAAATCATTAAATTAGCGTAATATTTTTTATTATCAACTGCAGATGTCATGTCCAGATAAGATTTTAATAAAGCTTGACAATATTTAAACCCCGCTAAAATAATTAGACAAATGGATTATTAATTATAATTGAAATAATGGTCAACGTCAGTGACCTTGAGTAATAAAAAAAAAAAAGGTACAAAATGTAGTACGACCGGTTTTGGAAGCTCTGATATGTGACAAACATGGACTTGGATGAACATGACGTCAATTCTATAGTAAGAATCACTGAAATCAGCTCTTTTTGTAGAATCCAGACAATCAAGACCTTGTTTCGCATCAACTTGATAAATAGCTAAATAAGCAAACTGCATTAATAGAATAAATGTAATAACAAAACTTACTTTTTCTGCTGTCTTGTACCAGCTCTTGCGTCTCTGGATAGACATATCCAATCACTAAAATTCAGCGATTTTTGCCAAAATAAAATCGGCCACTCACAAACGACTATCAAGTAACAGTGATGCGTACACTATAAACGTCATTAATAATAAACAAATGTTGACTGTAGAAATTGTATCCGTACTTGAGTAGCTCAATATGCACACACGCTTTACACTAGTTACATGCATAACAATATGTCGCATTGTGTCCCGGGCAACATTTATCCGTACAAATATATATATATATATATGAGTGATTATACGTGTAACGACGAGTGTAGCATGACGAAATGCCTGTAGTTATCAAACAGGTGGTGCTGGTCACTTGTGGTTTATACTTATTTCCTATCAACAATTTTACTTCCTAATAACATCACTCTTGTCATTATTTATCAGAAATTATAATTATTTGATAACAATATCGTTAGAAAAAAAAAGTTTTATCTTTTCAATCTGGTCTAAATTTTTTTAAACTAAAATTAGATTAGAATTTCCTAGATAAATCTAAACTGTGGTAGTTAAAAAAAATTATACCACAAGCGATAAGAAAATGTCTCATTGGAATTTCCAACTCAGACCTTGATTTGTGATAGTATTTTTTTCTAAAACCAGGAGATCCGATTTTGGTTAATAATTTAGTAAATTGGGACGAATTAAAGAAGGAAAAGGAAAATAAAAAGCAAGCTGATGTTGAGGAAGAAGGTCACGGATACTTGGAGAAGGTAAAGACCGGAGTTCCATGCTTAAGGTATTCCAGTGTATCAAGAAATTGCCTAAAGCGTTAAGCTATTACCGTTACATCTATCTCGGCTATTGGTATCCTATAAAACAATACTGTTATCAAATTAATTACATTATTATTGTTGATAATGTTATTAATATTATTTATTACATTACTCTGTTTATACTTTCGAGGCGTATCTCGTGGCTTATCTTATCAGTAGGAATAATTAATCCAATTTTAGGAGGACGGAGGTCTGAGAGTTGAATAATTAATTTTTTTTTTAATATATAAATAATTAACTTACAAAACCAGAAGCAGCTTTGTCTCTTCTGTTTGCCATCTCCGGATACAGTTATGTTATCGTTTAGTAATCATTGCTTTTCCTGTAAATAATTATAATTTTATTAAAAAGTTGGTTTAATAATTTCATTTAATTTTTAATTTTTATGATAAAAATAAAAATGATTTAATGAAATTATAAATTATAAAATGATAACTTAAACTATTTATTAATTATTATGACGCTATAATTGAACTATCTTAATAACTTACCGATAAATTAACAATTTCCGTAGCGCTGTCATTAAAATTTTACGACGATTGCATTTTAAATCACCAACTTAATTACTTTATCAACAAATAATTACGCACAAATAATAATCTTCAATAAGTACAACAAGAAAATAAATAAAATATGTAATAGTAAACTGGTTTTTAAGAATTAGTATTTCGATGCTCAAATTTTCACTAATTACTCTGAGGACTTATATCTGTCCGAATGATTTTTTTTCAAGCACTGATTTTACTAATTTATGATTTATTACACTGACTGGTTTTTGTAAAAATAGTTTTAAATAAATGCATGAATACAAACAAACACTTCATTGACTAACGCTAACGACCGTTTAGAAAATTACTTTCAAAAGAATGCTGTACATTTTGTAGATGACTAATAATTTTTAGGTTAAGTTTCGCGCCATCTATTTTTGTTTATATTTATTTAAATATTATTATCGACTATCGATAGTTGCTCTCATAAGTACCGTTATTGGTTCAAGATGGCGCTTGAACCGGTCTGAAGCGCTTTCACTTGATATGAGAGAGCAACAGGTAAATAAAATTTACTTTTTAAATATTATTATTATTAAATCGTGACAATCAAAATATCAAATAAAAATATGACAGTGAAGTTAAATGACATTAGAAAATTTTTTACAATTTTATAACAATAAAATAATTATGAAAAAAATTAAGTAAAAAAATTGTATGTGAAAATTAAAAAATAAAATTAATTCAGCATGAAAATTAATTGAGCAGATATTATTTAATAATTTTTAGAACTTTTGTTAACAATAATTTATGGCAAAATAAAATAAAAAAAAAAAAAATTGACATGTAGAAATTAAAAAAAAATAACAAATTTAAAAATTATTTTTTAGAATTAATATAATTGTTGAATGAAATTAAAAATTTGTCAAGTGACAGCAAAATTTAATGGGCGTGTTTGGCCGAAGTAAGTACTTACTAAATTTAGTAAGTCACTTACTATACTTACTAAATAAATTTTCGGCCGGGACAGAAAATAAGTGCTAACGCAGTAAGCATGGCTTAATATAAGACGATTTTTCGTTTATTATTGATGTAAACAAAACAGACCGAATCATATAGAATTGAATTTATATTGGTTATTCTATGCAATAAGATATTTAATTACTTTCTTTGATAGAAAGCTTTAAGAGATACTTGAAAAGATCTTTTTCATAAGATTATATGAGATGTTACAAAACTATACTTTAAATTAATGTGAATTTTTTATACTTACACAGTGTAGTTCTGATTTTAATTAATTTTTTTATATCTTTTATAACAAATGTATAGATAATTCGATTAAGAGAGACTGCTTATTTAATTAGAAAAAATGACTGACGTTAAATATCTATTGTTATAGATAGTTAAGTATATTTGATAACAATTAATATAAGCAGTTAATACAAGCAAAGAATTGTTGATAGTATTATAACTTATGACAAGTTTCACAAATATCATTTAAAAGAAGAGATCTATGAGTATGACAATAAGACAGAAAAGAAATGTATATTTTTTAAATTCAATTACTCTATTGACTGTTTGTTTCAATAATCGTTAAAATTTATATTACTTATTCTTAATATAAGAGAAATAGTAATCATTTGTTCATACTTAATCTATAGTTTAAATGTTATGTTGATTAAGGGGTTGTTTAACTTTTCTTCCAATTAAATATTTCTCATAAAATTGTCCACTTACAACTATTTACTTGAATTAAACTATATTAATAAATTTATCAGTGTCAATTATATTCAGACTATGAGATTATGTACGGAATATAACGTAAGTCGGTATTTTGTATTATATGCTAAGCCTGTAAGTCTGTCCCGACCGAAAAGCGCTATAGTCATAGCTTGTAAGATTTAAATTTTTTTATGTTAACTGGCTTACTAAGTTTAGTAAGTACTTACTTCGGCCAAACACGCCCAATCTCATGAATTTAGCAGATATTTGATAATTTAAATTATCAATTTAAATTTAAATTTAAGAATATTTTTAAAAAATAAATTATGACAAAAAAAAAGTTAGAAAAAAAATTGACATGTAGAATTTAAAAAAAATAAAAAATGAAATTTTTTAAAAATAAATTTTCGGACCAAATTCATTTGTTGAATAAAATTAAAAAATCGCCAAATGATTGCTAATTTTAATGTCAAATTAAAAATAACTAGCAACCTTGCAGTCACTATGTGACTTCCGTGACTTGTAAACTAAAAAAAATTAGTTTTGCTTTATTAAATAATGACTATAGTTAAATTGCACTGTACTTTTTTAATTATTGCACGCCTCATAGCGCGAAGCGCGTGAGGTTGTGCTTTATACTCGACTCGTCAAGGTCAAGCAATTTTGGGATCTTTAAATGTCTCTATCACAACCGTATTACACTTATACAATGATATAAGTAGATATACACCGAGAAAACACTTAAATTAAACCATCTTTTACTTTCTGAAATCATTTTATGTTGCTATTTTGAAAAAAATTTTACGTGGACGTCCGAATGTCACCCCATTTTGGATG
>CAJNRD030001118.1:5313850-5324439 GCA_905319865.3 Cotesia congregata | reverse complement strand
AAGAAATTACTTAATCATAATTTTTTTTTCTTTTTTAATCAATGACACAATTTATTTTTTCTTAAAAAATGAATGAGTGTTATGAGGCGTGCACTTTTGGATTTTCCAAATTTTTTACATTTATAAAGATATAAGCTCATCTCGATGATACACTCTTCAAGAGCTTTTATTTGAGTACCCACATGCATTTTGATATATTTTTCATATATATATATATATATAAAATATATAAAAAATTGATGTGGGTACTCAAATGAAAGGTCTTCATGAATGTAACATCGGGATGAACTTATATATCTTTAAAAATGTCAAAATTTTACAAGATAAAAGGTCATTTCTTAACTATGTATTTAGAGTTAGAGCATTTTTGAATGCAGCCTAAATACTTATCACAATAAATTGACTATCGTTGAGAATGAAATGAAACCTTCAAAAGGCACAAATTCAAGTCAAGACCTTTTCAATGACACTAAAATTCACTAAAAAAACTGATTTTATCATATGACTATCCTCGTCATATAATTTTTCTTATTCTCTTAATAATATAGATTATAAGTAAAAATTTTTACAAGCATTTTTTTATTGTTATTGATTTGTTATAAAAATTAAAAAACTGACAGTTGTCAAATAACTCCAGTTTCATATAAAAAAAAAAAAAAAAAATAAATAAATAAACTTCCACTTTGTAATTAAATTATTTATTTCATTCAAAAAGAGTATTGATTAATTCAATTAACATTTATTAATTATTAAAGCCTCATAATTTAATAAATAAATAGCATTGGCTTAACCTTATCAACAAGTAAAAAAATATATTCAAGTGAAAAATACTCTAAGCTTACAAAGAAAACTCATAAGGTTTTTTCGAAGCACCGGGGAAGTTACTCGTAGGAGCCTGGCGTTTTTTGGTCTGCACGGAAGTATTTTTCTTTGCAGCTTTTTTCTGCTCATCATCGCTTTGGCCGTCATCAGGTGCAGTATCTTGCTCAGCAGCCTCTTCCTTATCAAAAACTAAGTACTGAATCTGCGTTAAACCCTTATCATTTCTATACAGGTGATAGAACCCAGAGGAAGTATTAAGCTGGCTCAATTTTTTAATGAAATGTTCATCGTGAGTAATGATGATAAGCTGAAACGACTTCTGGTACTTGGAGCGGAGCATGACGTAGTTAAACAGAGTTTCAGCGAGACTCGCTGAATTACCTTCATCCAAGTTAGTGGTCGGTTCGTCCAGCGCGAGCATGCTGCACTGGTCACAGAAGGTCTCCGCCAAAGCCAGACGGATGACAATGGAAGCCAAGACTCTCTGACCAGCGCTGCAACGACCTCGCATTTCGATCTCTTCTCCATGTTTTATCTGCACCAACCTGTAATTAAAGCTGCGCCTATTCGAGGCTCCAGCGGTGTTCGCCGCTTCAGTTCTAATTTGAATAGATGAAGTGTCTGAGCCGTTGTAAATGTGGTTCCATAAATTTCTCATCGACTTGTTGACACTGGTCATTCTATCTTCGTGGTACTTGGACATCGCAGCGTCCAAAACAGTGCAGTAAACACCCATATCTTTCAGCGCGTCCTCAGTGATGGACTTTTCCAGCCACTTACGCTTGTAATTCATCTTAGCAGTGTAGTACTCTTCCTTCTGAAGCTCACTGTTCAGATGCTCGATGTTCAGATTCAATTCTTGCTGAGTTCCTCTCGCAATATTGATCTCTTTTTCCAAATTTACGACTCTCTGCTGAAGCGATTGAAGATCCTGTCGAACCTTTTCAATATTTATCCCCTGGATTTCACTTTTCAAATTGTCCTTTTCTTGCGACAACAGTCTAATAGACTTTTCGCAGGTTCTCAGCTCTCGGTTGTCCTGCAAATTCCGTCTCTTCATTTCATGACAAGAAATATCCTCTTTTAGCCCAACTAATTTCTCCTCTAACCCCGTAACTTCCTCTTTGATATCCGCAAGCAGCTTCTCATTATCACGCATCTCTTCTTCTAAATTCTTCAACTTGGCGCCTATTTTTTTAGCCAACAAGTTACTCACATCCGTCTGCAAATTCATCAATTTGTCCACCTGCTTTGTAAATTCTTGTAGCCTCTTACGAGCTCTATCTTGCTGCTCTCGATTTTGAACCTTAACTTCCTCCGCTAGGCGCACTACCTCGTCTAACTTGCCATCAGCCTCTACAAGTTGCTTGCCAAGCTTCTGAAGATTCTCCCTCAAGCAACTCTCTCGCTCCACCCACTTGTTCAAGTTCTCCTGGAGCTGCTTCACCTCCTGGACCTCATTGAGAACCTGGAGTTGCTCCTCCAGACAAGAAGACCTTGCATTGGTAGCCTCGCGTAGATTATTGTTCATTTTATCTGACTGCTCTCTCAAAAGACCTATTTCATCCCTCAGCTTTTTAATCTTCTGCTTGCAAGCCTCATTTTCACTTCTTACTTCTTCTATCGTCTTATCCGGAAGCCCCAACTCAATAACTTGAACCTGTACTTCTTCATGAGTATCCTGAAGCTTCTCTACTTCAACCAGACACTTGTCCCAAAGTGCAAGGTCCCCGGACAAATTATTACACATCAATATTTTCTTCTCCGGCTCCCCTGTCAGTAACTGCAGCTCAGTTATCCTGCTGTTCTTAGCCTCCAATTGTTTCTGAATTGCCGCGATATTGGAACTCATCTTCTCTCTTTCTTCTTTATCAAACTTGATGACTTTTTCAACCGTAGTCTTTAGAGACAACAAAGTATCATGCTTTGTGCGCAAAGAGTTAAGCTCATCCTCACAAGACTTCAGACGCTTTGGGTGGTTCTTCAGATCTTGGTTAAGATTCTCGATCACTTTCAGTGCTCCTTCTTGTTGTTCGAACCCGCGGTCACACAAAGGACAGCAAGGATCCTCACTCGAAAGTTTTTCTACATACGTCGCGTAAGCAACTCCCTGGTACGCATACATTCCGCGCTTATTCTGCAATTTCTTGACTTCGTTACTAACAAGCAGTAAATGCTCTTCAAAATTATTATAATCAGGACAGTGCGTCATAATTCTTTCTTTGTCTCTTTGATTTTCTCCAATCTTAGCATTGAATTCTTTCTTCGCATGGTTTATTGTCGTTTCAAGGGTTGTTGCTTTGCTTTGCTCACTAGCTATTTCTTGTTTCAATTTAACAAGTCGCTCATTTAGCGTCTGATGAACTCTGTTCACTCGATCTTTCAACTGTGAAGAAGGAACTTCATTAACTCCCAGTAATTTTTTAATACTATCACCGTGTTTCTTCTTCAGCTCATCAATTTCTCTCCACTTGACATTTATTTCTGTTGTCAAATTTTCGAATTTTACTTTTAGAGAACTAGCATCCTGCATCTTCGACAACAAAATATCTATTTTCGCCGACTCTAGCTCTTGTTTCTCAAGCTCTCTTTCTTTAGCCACGATTTTTTGCGAGAAATTCCCTTGTTTGACAGCTAAAGAAATTTCGTCCACCTGTTTACTGACTCTCTCCAACTTAGCGTTGACAGCTTCTAGCTTTTGTAAGTCATCCTCGCCCTTGGCAATTCTTGCTCTTGCGACTTTTATTTGCTCCCGAAGCTCAGTTATTTCTTTTTGACTCTGTTTAAGCTCAAAATCAATTTTTGCTCGCTCATTCCTCGAAAGATTAACTGACTTGTCCAATTCAGCTTCTTTTTTATCGTGTTTTTGACGCATTTCATTAACATCTTCCTCCAATTTGTGTAACTTGGAAATAACTTCTTCTACAGAGTTCTGGATGATCTCTTCAGAAGTTTTATCATCAATTTTTTCTAAATTCTGAGAGCGAAGAATTTCATTCAGGGTCAAATTACGGTCTTTGATCTTCCGAGCTTGATCCTGTAATTGTTGGCGTAAAATTCCAACATTTACTTTTTGGTCTGCACAGGAATTGTAAATTTTAGACTCATTTTGCGTCAAATCTTGAATTGTAGATTCTATTTTAGTAATTTTAGAATTTTTTTCTTCAAAGCCTTCATCGTAGGACTGAACAATAGCCTCTAGCTCTTCATTGGACCCAGAGAACAAATCTTTAATAGATTGTTTCAAAGACGCGTATTTCTGTTTGGCTAAATTTAACTCAACATCTTTTTTTTCTTTATCATTTGTCAGAGTGGCATACCGTACCTCATCACTTTTTTTCTGAGAAATTTCCTGTCTCACTGGCTCAAGACGACAAATCAGCTTTTCAATATTTTCCGTTGCTTGAGACCTACGATCTGTGTATTCTTGAAGTTTAGTTTCCTTGAGAGTGACCTCTGAGACCAGGATCGACAAAGCGTTCAGTTCCAATTGAAACTCTTTCACCTCAGCTGTCTTGAGCTTGATAGTCTTACGCAGCAACTCGATGGCTTTGTTGTACTGAGTAGTGTCGAAAATCTCATCAAACCGGTCTTTAAGTTTCTTGCAATCATCCATAGGCCAGTTTGAGTCATCTTGGTGGCAAAAAATCACGTTGTTCAATATTGCAGGGGTTAAACCCAACGAAGAAGTGATTTCTTTGTCGATATCTGCACACCGTTGGTTTATTTGAAACTCTTCACCAGACAGCTTGTCTATTTTTGAAATAGTATTTTCGACAGTTTTGAAAGTCAGAGTGTTAACTTTTTTTGATGACTCTATTGTTCGACGGACTGTTACTATCTCATTATTTTTGTCAATAAACTCTGCTTTGACAACTCCTCGTACTTGAGCCTTAGAAAAATTAATATTATCTAATTAATAAAAACTTTTATTTAATTAAAAAAAAAACTTACGACAGATTTCTTTAGACGAGGATCATGAATAAATCCTTTTCCACGCTCTGATCCTGGGGGAAATTCACCAGTAGTAGCGTAACGTAAGGCTTCAATGACTGTCGTCTTGCCGACACCATTTTGCCCGATAATTAACGTCAACGGGCGAGTAAACCTGATAATTTGTTCAGTTTCATCGCCGAAGTTTCTTACTCCACGAATAGATAACCTCCTGGCTCTGGACATCTTTATTCTGTAAATAAAGTGGTTGTGGATAATTTAGTTGAATTTAAAAATGCGTGCTTCAGTCACTTTTTCTAATATGATAATTAGTAATTGCAATGTTTTATTTTGATCTCATTTAAAATTAAAAATTTTTAATTTTTAAATTGAAAATTTAAAATATTATTTTCTATTTTGTACTGAGTTGTATTATATACAAAAGCAAACTAATGTAAACCAATGTATTAAATACTGATGGCTCTGAAGGAGCTTAGATTCTAGAGTCAATAAAATTTTTCATCTATCTATTTTAAATCAAATTAATATTCCTTAATGAATAATAAAAAAATTTTTAAAAACTTAGGGCCAGTTTTTCAATCCAAGATGAAATTTTATCCGATGCTAATATATCTATATATTTCATGTTTATAGATATACTGGTCATAATAATTTTATCCTGGATAAAATTTTATCTCGGATTGAAAAACTGGCCCTTAATCCGTTTATTTTTGTGAATTTTTTTCAATACTAATAATAATATTTTAAATAAAGTAGGTTATTTATTAAAGACACTGAAGTTGACTTACATTAGAAAATTTTTTTATAATTTTATAGCAGTGAAATTATTCTGAAAAAAATTTAATATAAAAATTCCACATATGAAAATTAAAAAAATTTTTAATGGAAATTTTTTAAAGCATTTTTTTTTATTCCAATTGATTTTTATAAAAATTAAAAAAATTGACAGCTGTCAGCTAACTTCAGTATCATGAATAAAAATATATTAATTCTTTTTTTATATATGTACAATAATAAATGTTAAACAATTAATTTACCTTTTTTATTTTATCTCAAAAATGAATTTTTTAGTTGACAGAAAACATAACCTGAAAGCACAAATTTTTAAATCAATAAAACATTTTATAAATACTAAAAAAATTTTAATAATTAATTATTGATTACTATTATTAATAATTCCTTATACTTACCAAATCATAAATTTAATTTTTTATAATAATAATAATACGTTTTTATAATTTTCGTAAAAAAAAAGACCGGCAGCCGCCAACGAACTTCCGAGATTGAATACAATCGAAACTATACAAACTCGATTGTTAAATTTAAAAACAAAAATATTTAGAATTATATCTTGAGTAATTACTTTTTAAACTCATGAAATATTAAAATACTGATAAAGTTTAGTATCTCATTCGTTATCAGAAGAGCGGAGGAGCGTAAATGCGACAACGCAATAAATAAATATGTCATGCAAGTGTTAGTGCAGTTAGTGTGGAAGAAAAAAAAAATATGTAAACATATATGTGTATACAAAAACACAAACACAAAAAATAAAGAAGAGGAGGCAGCACAATACACTAGTGTCCAGCGATTAGCCATCACAATATTTAAAAATATACTTAGTCTTTTTATTCATTTTTAAAATATAATTGTTTTTTATTTCAGCACAATAATGGAATAGATAGACGTGTAAGTACACTTATGGATTAAATAATTAGTTATTGATAGTGTTATCAACTATTAGAATCAATATCCGTAGTATTTAATTGTAGAGAGTAAAAAAATGATAGTGCGCTCTGAGGAAAAATAATTCATACGTCATCAAATATGCTTCAAGTCATAAAAGATTTATTAATTTTTAATAATGACACTGAAGTTGATAGTCATTAAAAATTTTTTTAGAAGTTTATAATAATAAAATTATAATAAAAAAAATTCCATATGTAAAAATTAAAAATAATTATTTGAGAAAATTTGTAGAAGCGTTTTTTTAATTGCAATTCTATTTATTATAAAATTATATAAAAAAAAAAGATTGACAGTTATCAGCTAACTTCAGTATCATATTTAGTAACAATAAGTGTTTAATCCCATGATTGTAATTATATTAATTTTTGTCAACAGTGATTGATAATAAAACCAGCGAATGGATTACTTGGACGTAGTTTTAAAAATAAATAAAAAAAATTATGAATATATGTGATGGTAACACGACAGCCAGAAGAGTTTAGAAGGAATAACGATCAACAGATCGGATGGATTGATAATCAGAATCAAAATAACAACAATGTGAAGGAAAACGAGCGGCGCTGTGGGAATAATGACAAATTTAACATCAGGAGTGAGAGCGTTGTTGTTATTGAAGACAATGACCTTGACATTGATGTCGAGAATGGTGATGATAATAATATAAATTTAAATATTGAAACAACGCGGCCATCTTATCGTTGTTCTAGCACTGGCGAGTCTTCCAATGAGTCTAGTTTAAATAGCAATTACAGTGATTCTAATGATAATGATAATGATAATGATAATGATAATGATAAATCTTCAAATCAGTCTAGTTTTAATAACGATCATGCGATCAATATCGACAAGTATGACGATCGGATTTTTTATGATGATGAAGACTATGAAGAGAGTGGAGATCAGGATAAGGAAGAAGACGATGTCGAAGAAGCTGAGAAAGCTATCGGCGAAATGGGAGGCTGGGCGGATCTCAAAGGAGCCCAGATGCAAAAAATCCAGCATGAAACGATAACCGGTCATGTGTTACCTACTTTGGACACTACGGCTTTTGGTGATATTTGTATTAAAGGCTCCAGTAATGTTCGAGTGGGTAACACTACGCTTTATAAAGGTCCTGTTACTATCAAACAATTTTTATATACTAATTCTGGTGATGGTAATGGTCAGCCGAAAGATTTTATTAACAACCAAACTTCGGATGCTAATATTTTGACTACAGATGGAAGTACACTTCCGATAATTCCTGTACAGCAAGAAAATTTGATAGGTATTTAACTAAAAAAAATTTTTTTAATTAAATTACTAATTTATTTTTTTATTTCTTCAAAATAGTAAGAAAATTATTGTGGACTTGGAGATGTACTGCTCTATTTAGTTTTATAACATTAATTGCGGTCTTGATAATTGTCGTTGTATCATTGAAGCTCACTGAAAAACTAGACGACTACCCTTCTTATAAACCAGCCATTGATCCTGATGGTAAATAAAATATAAAATAGAAATAGATCTTTTATTTATGATACTGAAGTTAGCTGACAAATTTTAATTTATTAAATTTTTATAAAAAATCAATTACAATAAAAAAATCTGGAAATCGTTTGACCGCGCAGTCCAACCCAGAACTTCCCGCTAAGTTTGAATTTGAAGCGCCTTAAGGGGGTCTTCTACTCTAGAGGCTCGAATTTCGAGCGTTTTTCGGCAGTCGATAAAAAAAAAAGCATTTGATAATTTTACCGTCCATTTTTTTATCATGTGTTTATTTATATTTAAAGAATACACAAAATAAATTTCAAAAAAAAAAAATTTTTTTTCATCAAGTTATGCATCCTTGAAGTAGAGGGGGGAAAAAAAAGCGATGTCCTCATCACCATGATTTTCGCCCTTGTGGTCATCTGAAAAATAAAACAATGATGGATTCTTGATTAGTATGAATGTCGCTATCGCATGAACCAACGAAACTGAAAAAAAAATTTTTTTTCATAAAATGGCGGCTACTCAAAAATAAAGGTCGATTTTTTCACTAATTTTTCAACTTTGTCGAATTTTTTAAAAATATTAAAAATTTTTAATTTTTATTTTTTGTTGGTTCATGCGTTAGAGAGATATATAAAGAATATTAATGCCAAATTTCACGTAAATCATCTGATTAGAACTTGAGATATTGTGGTTACCGCATCGAAAAAAGTAGTTTCGAGAAAAACGCGTTTAAAGTTTTACGTTAAGTTTTAGGCAGCGTAACTGATAGTATAGTACGTATAACTTACACTCTTTTAATCAGCCATCTCAGCTTCATACATTGGGCCTTCCTCGACTTCATATTGAATGTTTTCCGCATTTCTCTCCTCATAACGAGCAGTTCTTCCTTCTTTCGAAGCATCTGAAGCTCGAACCTCAGACCGTTCAATTCTTCCTGCGTTGCGCCTGACAGCAAACCCATAAGATTCCGGACCAATTTTCATTCCCATTAGTATCATAATATTTAAAATAGGATAAAAGCCTTCATTAAAAATACAGGTAGCTAAATAATCAGCAATTTCGATTGTCTGGGATCCGGCATGAATATGTTTCGGTGCAAATGTCCATATCAAAGAATTTAGCGACTCATTGTTAT
This sequence comes from Cotesia congregata, assembly GCA_905319865.3. Classification (NCBI taxonomy): domain Eukaryota; kingdom Metazoa; phylum Arthropoda; class Insecta; order Hymenoptera; family Braconidae; genus Cotesia; species Cotesia congregata. The sequence continues at coordinate 5,315,303 of CAJNRD030001118.1, read as the reverse complement.
TTTGAGTTTCGCTACCCAAACAACGCTCTAATAAAGAATCATCCGATAAGCTTTCGTAAATAGGCTTTAAAACCTTTAAAACCTTATCAGTTAGAGGTGGATCCTCGTGGGAAAAATCGTTCAGAGTTCCTTCGGCCGCTGCTTTCTGCCACTTGCACCAACTGTCTGGTCCAGGTGGACAATTCATGTGCTGAGGATTCTTATCAGTTGAACTTTTGTGAAAGTAAGTTGCCCATATTTCACGTTTCATATCCTCGACGGAGTCAGGATGACGACGAATAGCTAATCCGTAATACAAAGACAACTCGTTGATTTTTTTATCAGTCAACTTACCAGCGCCCTTTTGTATAATACGTTACAATGACCTTCAAACGATTGATTTAGTGTACTGAAAGTATAATAGAAAGAAGAAAAGAGAGAGAGTTATTCATACTCAGGTAGCCCGGGCCTCCAGTCGTCTATTGTTCCAGTCGTCCGCCCAACCGGTCTAGTTGCCACGACACTAAAACGGCTATAACTTCGGAAATAATTTGAATTTTGAAAAATCCTTTTAGAGAGATATTTTTGAATATATAAACTATCGAATTATGAAAAAAAAAATTTTTCGATTTTTTGAAATTTCTAGAGTAGAAGACCCCCTTAAAATGTGTTTTTCGATTAATATTTGAGCTTTTCAAGCTCAAAGCAACATTTTTCACTCGAAGAGCTTAAAATGTATTTCTTAAACGACTATAACTTTTGAATAGTATAGGTTTATATTGATTGGTTGAGAAATCTTGAAGATACCTGAAAAAAAAAATACCGAAAAACAAAATTTTGTGAATTTTTAAACAACTATAACTTTTGAATGCGTCGTTCGATTTTCATTTTCAAACATGCATTCGACGCAGTTTTTTAAGCACAAGAAATATATACATGGTTTTATTATGATTTTTTCGCACGTTTTAAAGTTATTTTAAAAATACATAAAAATTCAAATTTTAACTATTTATTAATTTTCCGACCGTGATAATTATAATTATTTTTAAACCCGTTCCTGCCATTACGGTCATTTTTTGCTAGTATAATTCTAATTCAAGTGGATGGTAATATTCCATCATCACTAACAATTTGGGACAAATCGTCCCTTGGAGAGTTAGTCGATGGGGTAACCATCGAATTTGAATACAAGTTAGCTGGTGAATGTTAGTATCTGTTCGATTCTATTTTTTTAAGTATCAATGATGGAAAAAACCACTGAGAATAAAGAGCAACTTTTGAAAAAATCCGTGAAAAATTAACCAAGCCAGGAATCGAACCTGGATCTTCCCGATTACATGTCAGGCTGCTTTTATCGTTAAACTACCGGGTCATTCTCCACTCACTCTCTCTTGGTATACTCTTAACTCTCAGTAGTTGTTAATACTTACTTCCCCCTCTTAAACTCTATACTACGATGGTAGTTGTAGTACTT
>CAJNRD030001118.1:5300143-5313845 GCA_905319865.3 Cotesia congregata | reverse complement strand
TAAAAGCAGCCTGACATGTAATCGGGAAGATCCAGGTTCGATTCCTGGCTTGGTTAATTTTTCACGGATTTTTTCAAAAGTTGCTCTTTATTCTCAGTTATTTTTTCCATCGTTGATACTTAAAAAAATAGAATCGAACAGATACTAACATTCACCAGCTAACTAGTGTTCAAGTTCGATGGTTACCCCATCGACTAACTCTCCAAGGGACGATTTGTCCCAAATTGTTAGTGATGATGGAATATTACCATCCACTTGAATTAGAATTATACTAGCAAAAATTATACTAGACCGTAATGGCAGGAATGGGTTTAAAAATAAAAATTCAAATTTTTTTTTTTATTTTTTTGGAATGGCTCGATGGATTAACTCTCAAATCTAATCAGATCTAAGTTTTGATGAACCCTTTCGAATAACGTGTCGTAGAATTCAATCGGTTGATTCGTTTTTGAAAAACCGTACGACAAAAATTTATTTTCACACATACACACCCACACACGGGCGCACACTTCGGCGGGAATAGTCAGAATAGCTCTCTGGGACCTCAAAACATAAAGACCCGATGAAAACTCGACTTTCGAAAATCGGACCGAAACCAATAACTTTCCTTTAGAGGAAAATTTTCAATTTTCTTAACGGGAAGTTGAAAATTCTTTAAAAAATTTCCACTAATCATTTTTTTTTATTTTCATACATGGAATTTTTTAATTAAATTTTTATAATAAATCGATTACAATAAAAAAAAATTCTTTAAAAAATGTCCACTAACATTTTTTTAAATTTTTACATATAACATTTTTTTCACGATAATTTCATTGCTATAAAATAATTAAAAAATTCTAATGTTAGTAAACTTCAGTGTTTTCTTTTATTTAGCAATCACTAAATGAAAAATTAAAAATTTTTTTAGACATACTTACAGATGGAGTAAGATTCATCCAACGAGTCGAATGGGGAGCGCAGCCTCCAGAAGAAAAACCCAAAAAATTAGAAATAATTCCTGCGCCATATGTAATTATCAGTCACACAGCATCAGAATCTTGCAACAATCAAGCGGAATGTATCCAACGCGTCCGATTAGCTCAGACGATGCATATAGAAGGCAACGGATGGGCTGACATCGGCTACAACTTCCTGATTGGAGGCGATGGGCTCGTCTACGTTGGCCGCGGGTGGGATATTGAAGGTGCTCACGCATTTGGATTTAATCGCAAGAGCATTGGGATCAGCTTTATTGGCACATTCAACAAAGAAACTCCACCGAGAAGACAAATTCACGCGCTGGAGAAATTGATCGAGCTTGGTGTTAAAAATGAAAAAATCAGTGGGAATTACAAACTCCTTGGACATCGTCAGGTGTCGGAAACTTTGAGTCCTGGTGATGTTTTATTTGGAATTATCAAAGTAATGGATCATTGGTCTGAGAAACCTTAACAATTAATTTTTTTTTTTTTTAATCTAGTCTATTGTTTGAAAATGTTATACTCATAAAATTTTTTTACTTATTATTGTTACTGTTAATTGGTATATTTTAGTTGAATAGAGACTATCAAAATAGATTTTTTTATTTTTATATTTTATAACGGAACTGGTTAATTAATTATTTATACGTTTTTAGTTTTTAGTCTATATTTATCACACTGGGCTTTTTATTTAAAAAGAAAATTTCAAGATGGTGTCAGTACAAAAAAAAAATGTCTCTGATGAAGAAAGAGATTTTGATACTCCTTGTTGTTTGTAATATTTTGCAATTCGTCCCATGTTTAGCTATGCGTCCACCCTTCATATATGTTCAAACTTCAAATGATTCTTCTAAAAATTCAAGGTAATAAAAATCTATTTAATATCATAATTTATAATTAAAATATTTTAGTCTTAAATTTTTTTTCTTAAGTTTTATAATTTCAAAACAATATTTTTATTCTTGTATAATTATTAGATTGGAACCCAAGTTTGTAAATCCTCTCAGCTGGGGTGCAGTTGCAAGATTGAATAATTCACCTAAATTAAAAAATCCCGTTCCATATGTTATTTTTTATCAAACCAACACTGAAGAGTGTTACAACAGAACCCACTGTTCTGAAATAGTATCAAGAATTCATAAAACGAGAATGAAGCTGATGAATGATAATCTCCAATACAATTTTCTTGTTGGTGGAGATGGACTTGTTTACGTGGCCCGCGACTGGGATACCACCAGTGGAGTTACTAATGGGTATAACGGTAGAAGTATTGGAATAGGCTTAATCGGGAATTATTTTTCAAAGGTAGTACCTGATGCTCTAATTCGCAATGCAATCAAACTAATTGAGTTTGGTACTAAAAATGGTAAAATAAACGAAGATGCTCATTATATTAGCATCCCTCCAATGGCTTTTATTGTCGAATATGTTGATGAAGTAATGCAGAAGTTTATGGATAAATTCGATTATTCTTATTCATAAATAATTGTATTTTGATTTTATTATAAAGAAAGGAATAATTTATTATAAGATTTTTTATTTGTAAAATATTCTCTTCATTTAATACATTTTTAAAAATTTTATTTGTTATTTTTAATTAAAAAAAAAAAACTTTCATGAAGTCATCTACTTATTCTATCTAAAAATAGATCATTTTTACGACTCTATGATAAGAATTTTAAAAAATAGCTTTAAAATCTGATGACAATCACTCTGATCAAATATTTTATTTTTCTAATAAGAAAATAATACTAAAAACAATATTAGAGTAAATAATTAAAATTTAATTTTATAGTTTTTTTTATAACATTTATATAAAAATTTCCGGTCACCGGAAAGATATAATTATTTTTTTAATCAATTCTATTTTTGTTTTATTAACTTAAAAATTTTTTATCGGTACTTAAAGCTTACAGACCATTTTTAATGACAATAAAAAGTTAATTACGTTTAATTTCTTAAGTATATATATGATAGTTCCAATAATACAAAACTTTATCAGCGAACAAATTATTCTTCAACTGAACAATTCTAATCAAGATACAACAACTTTCATTATCATTGCTGATGAATTTAATAGTGTTTATCACGGTAACTATTAAAGTTGATGGATACATATTCCTTACCGAAGAAGAAGCCAGGATGTTCGACTCTCCATTGGGTAATATTTACATAAACTAAATATTTATTTTAAAAACCATCTATAAAACTTATTTATAAACTTTTTTAGAAACCTGGGATATTTTACGATTTATCAATCGTGACGAATGGAAAGCATTGCCAACGACGGATCCAGTCGAGACATTGGTTACTCCAGTTCCATATATGTTTTGATCTATCCCACAGGCACTGAATCGTGTTATTATCGGCAGTCTTGCGACAAAATTGTCCGAGAGCTTCAAGCGAAATATATCTCATCGTATCCATGGAATCGAGATATATTGGGTACAATTTCCTGATCAGCGGTGATGGAAAAGTCTACATTGGACGGGGGTGGAGAACCGTCGGTGCTCACACCATTGGTGTCAACAAGAAGAGCATTGGGATTGCTTTGATTGGGACGTTTTATGATAAGTCACCAAATTCAGTTCAATTGAATTCAATGAAAAATTTAATTAATTTTGGAATTGCTTTTGATTTTATTGATAAAAAATTTAAATATTATTCTGAGATCAATGACGTGCGTCCTTATATTAATGATCAACATAATATTTCAAATTTTTCTGAAATGATTCAAAATGCACAATAAATGAAATTATTATTATTTTATTGATTTAATAATCTTTTGTAGATGATGAACTGGCAAATATCAGAAATATTTTTCATTGTCAACTTTTAAAGTTGTACTAAAAATTATTATTATTATATTGTTGTTGTCATTAATAACTAGTAGATTAAATAAAATAATATTGAAGCACTTACAATAAATAAACAAAAAAAAAACTGTAGTGTACTTTTTTATTCAGTAACAAATAATGATACTGAAGTCAGCTGACACCTATCAATTTTTTTAATTTTTATAATAAATCAATTCTACTGAAAAAAATGCTTCTAAAAATTTTCACTAATTATTTTTTTTTATTTTCACATGTAAAATATTTTTATTAAATTTTTTTCACAATAATTTCATTGCTATTAAATTAAATGAGACTAAAGTTAGCCGACATTTAAAAATTTTTAGAATTTGTTTATTGAAAAAATCATTAAAAAAAAATTTTTTTTAAATTTCATTTGTAAAAATTTTGAAAAACTGTAAGTGGAATTAAAAAAAAATTTTTTTAGTTTTAATTTAATAAACTAAATAAACTGAACAAAATTATAAAATTAAAAATTTCGGCGAAATTTAGTATTAATTAAATTAATTAAAATTAATTTAGGAGATATTTGATCATTTAAAAAATTTTTTTGACAAGTAAATTATGGCAAAAAAAAATTATAAAAAAAAAATTGACATGTAGAAATTTTTAAAAATTAAAAATGCAATTTTTTAAAAATAATTTTTCGGAACAAATATATTTGTCAAAAAAAAAAACTAAAAAATAATCAAGTGACTGCTAACTTTAATGTCATTTTAAATTATAAAAAAATTTCTACCTGTCTCAACTTCGGTGCTATAATAAATAACCATGTTTTTCAGCACATCGGATAATTTGGAGCATTAATATTATTATCAAGAATTATAGAAACTCACTAAAATAATTTATTTGGTAATTTATAAACTTCACATTCTCCATAATTTTAATTTTATTCTTCACTGAACTTTTTAAAATGAACAAAAACGGTTTAAATAATTTAAAACATCTGTACCAAGCGCCGTATTTGAATGTGGATAAAATAACTCATTTTCTTACCACTAGATGTCTCTTAAGTCCAACTTTTAGAATTTAAATTTATTTGAGAGAGAGAGAGCAAGATGGCAAAACGTGAGTTTTCATAAGAAGAAAACTGACAGACGACACACACATGTGAATAAATTAAATAAAAGTAAACAAGCATGTGATTAGATGATTAACCTCCAAACAATAATATACAATTTAATTTTCGTCCAAACTTCAAATTAAAAAATGTTGACAGTGCAATTTGGACAGTGCGGTAATCAGATTGGTGGTAAATTATATTCTAAAATAATAGAAGACATAAAGTCAACGCGTGGTAATGAATCATCAAACCATGAGTACGCTGAGAATTCGACAGCCAAGTGGTTCCAAGGAACATCAAAGTCGGGGAGTATGTATGCACGAGCTGTGTTAGTAGACACTGAAAAAAAAGTGATAAACAAAATATTGAAGCAGAAAGAAGACAAGTGGTGCTACCGAGCCAGTAATATTGTAAGTACCGACTATTCTTCAGGTTCTGCTAATAATTGGGCCTACGGGTTCGTGAAAAAGGGCCCTGAGTTCGAAGAGTCTGTTCACGATGCCGTCAGGTACGAGTTGGAGCTCTCGGATACAGTTGACAGTTTTCTGTGTCTGTCTGGCTGCGCTGGAGGCACTGGATCCGGGCTGGGGAGTTTCATCATCCAGTCGTTGAGAGACGAGTACCCGAAGAAGAGTATCCTGTCGACTTTGTTGCTGCCGTTTGGATCTGGAGAGATAGCTACGCAGAATTACAACATTCTGTTGAGCCTGGCTAAAATAATTGACAGCGCTGACATGGTGGTGGTCATGGAAAATGACAAGTTGCATGATGAAGCTGTCAAGTTTGGTAATTTAAAGTCGCATGTTAGCTTCCCAAATGACATCAACGAGGTTGCGTGTCAAAAGCTCCTGTCAGTGTTACAAGCAGCCAATGACGTGGACAATAACTCGCTGAATGATCTGGAGCACATGGTGTCCAAACTCGTACCGCATCCAGCTTACAAGTTCACCAGCATTGAAACAGTTCCGCTGGTCTTGCCGAGCAACACTAGTTTGTTGGAAAAATCTTGGAGTGTTCAGAAGGATTCTTCTATTAATTCTATTAATTGGCAGGCGCAGTTTAAATATTTGAGGCGCAATTTACTGTCGGGGAATTTAAACCAAAGACGTTCTTTGGCAAATATTTTGATTACTAGAGGAGTTAATAGTGACAAGGTAAAGAAGAATAATAAGTTGGTGTGTCATCAGCTTGATGATCCGTATAACTGCGACGAGCTGATTAAAAATGATATTTATGCTCAGCTACACTGGCTGACAGATTATGACAAGTTCAGACATTTTCATCAGAATCGGAGATTGCTTAATTATGATAAATTTTCTTCTTTGATAACTAATAACTCAGCGGTTAATAAAACTCTGGATGTTATTGTCAGCAAAGCCTGGAATTCTTATACTTATGGAGCGTTTTTGCATCAGTATAAAAAATTTGAGATGGAAGATGATGATTTTCTAAGTGCTTTTTCTAAAATTGAAGGTGTTATTTCTTCATACAACGAATTAGAAAGATAGATAGAAAATTTTTAGTTTTAAAAAAAATTGAATGGATTTTTTTATATAAATTTTTAATGAATCTAATTATTAAAATTAATTTAGCAGATATTTGATAATTTTAAGAATTTTTTTAATAAATAAATTTTGGAAAAAAAAATAAGAAAATAATTTTTAAAAATTATAAATTTTTTAAAAATAATTTTTTGGAACAAATTTGTTGGTTAAAAAAAATTTTAATGGCGTGACTGCTAACTTTAATGTCATAAAAGATTTTTTTATTTTATTACAACAAAAAATTTGTGAAAAAAATTTATTCAATAAAAGTACTTAAGATTTATTATTTACAAAAAAAAAAAAGAATAGAGTAAAATTATAAATTATAGACATAGTTAACATCAGTATTATCGTCGCCACCCTGGGACTTACACTCTATCGACCGTAACTTTTAATTCTATTTGCAATCTACTTATATTCATCATACATGTGATATACTTAAATCCGTATATTCTTGCACACCGCGCATTTATTCTTAGCGAGACACTGCGGAGTCAGGAAGTTTTTCTGTGACGTCACAACAGAATCGACCCTCTGCTCCACACCCCAAAAACTCAATCACCGATGTATACATAATACTAAATATATATACCAAAAGCCATTGAGTGACGCAAGGAGTAACGACTTCTTAGAACTTGGGTCAGACTTCTTGGCGCTGGATCCTGACCTTGAAGCTGATCCTTTTTAAAACTCCAAAAATCTGGTAAAAAATTTTTTTATTATTAATTTATAAAAAATTGCACTTATAATTAAATGAATTTTTTTTTTTTTTTTTTTTTTTTTTTTTTTCCAGGTAAATATTTTCAGCAGAAGAAATATAAACAAAATAATATTATATACGTTCCTGGATTTTTTGTCTTCGTCTAGCGGTATTTGCTCCCACCTTAATACGATTTATCCACCCCCACGCCTGGTCGATACCACCACCAGCACTACGATCGCTCAGGCCACCCTTACCCTTATATTATGCTGGAAAACGTTTGGTTGAGGTTGAGAAGAGGATACATAGACAGTGACCCCACTGTCCAGACAAGGGTGGGAACACACCGTCGCTCTCACTGACACTGACAGTCAGTGGTACAGAATACACACACACGCACACCCAAGTAACTATTCATACAAGTATTATATGTACAGTATTGTAGTATAGTGCTCCGCTCGTACTCCACCGTCTTCATATTTATAATACAATTTAATAACAAAGCTCTGCTATAGTTGTATTATTTTTAAAAATTATTGGTACAGATTTTTAATTTTTAAATTAAAGCTCGCTAGTGTTTGAATAATGCATTGAGTGATTTAAATTCGAAACTGCAAGGAGTAAAAGGATCAATTATTTACCTAGACGCGGCGGAGTCCCTGATCGAGCTCTCTACTCTGGTGCCTGGGAATTTTACTCAACACGCCATGTTGTAGTAACCACGGACGCGCACTCGCGATTTAATATGTTTTTTAATTGTTATTATCAATGTTATTGTGAAAAAAACTTTTGTTATCCGAAAGTGATTAGCTAATTAAGCTTCAAGCGTCGGGTAAAATTTTTTTTATTTTAAAGATTTGCTTGCAGGATTTTAATACTCGACTTTGTTATTGATATTGATAATTGTCAGTGGGATCTATAATACTCAGGATTAAGAGTTTTTTTATTTGTGTGCCGGATGATGCATTGCAAAGTGTGGACTTTTTTATGTTATCAATTTTTAAACTGTCAATATTGTTTTTTTTAGTCAAGTACTTTTTTTGTTTGACTTGCAAGTGATTGCAATGGTTTGTTTTGTTCAAGATTTATTTTGGAGACCATTTAATTAAAGTAAGATTTTATTCACTTGATTATAAGTTTATTTAATTATAATTATAGTATTGAAATTTTTTTTATTAACAATAATAAATTATTGTAATAACTTTTTTTAATTGCACTAAATTTTATAAAATTATGAGTGTAATTTTAAAAATTACAAAAATAATTATATGAAAATTTTTTATAATTTTAATTGCCAAATATTTTTATAATTTTTTTTTTTTTTTTTTTTTTTTTAACGATACTATTTATTGAATATGATTATGATGAAATAATTAAAATTTAAAATGCAATTTTTATAAAAATGGGTTCATTGAAATATTGCTACGAGCCTGATGGTTTCTGAATTTTATAATCACTTGTCTCTCTTGTCCCTACACCTTACTGCTTTCTCTTTTTTTATCTTTTTTTCTCGCATCCAATGTCCCTTTCTCTGAGAAAAAAAAATTACCAAGGGCATGTTAAATAACTCCAAAAAAAAAAAAAAATTATACTTCTACAAAGACTCACTAAAAAAATTTATAATTATCAAATTTTTTATGTTATTATTTTTGTAATTAATAAATACTTATTAAAAAATATTTTTCTAATTATAAAAAAAAAAAAACTTCGTAGAAAAATGCAATGAACAAAGTTGTAAGAAGTGTGTAAAGAGATAGTTTGAATTTATTATGATCATTGTGATGATTGAGTGACTTCAATGCCTGAATCTGTACTCCCATGAGCACACGTGTTAGAATTTAAAAATGACATTTCAACTTCAGAATCTTGAATTGTTTAAATAGGTAAACTATTAATAGTTTATCAGTTAAAATAAAAAAAAAAACAGATAAGATAGTTGATGTTTATAATTTTAAAGGCATATCTAATTATCAAGTTATGGTCTTGTATTGTGTACTTATGTATACAATATATACATATTGAACTTAATAATAATATAGTGAGGAGTGAGAGGATGACTCACTGCCCTAAGGCGCAGGTTTTTAATTCTTCCTTTCTTAGTTACTCTTCTACTCTTTTTATCTTTGTACTTGCATTCTTCTTCAGGCTTGAGACCCTCAGCTCTTTATACCTGTCCCAAATATTTTTTAGATCCAGTCGAAACCTGTTTTAAGATTTAAAATATTTAAGGTCTAATATCGATATAAGAGTTGCATAACTATTTTTCTAATTTATTATTTAGAAAATAATATTTTTTTAAATGTTTAAATTTTTATTTTTAAAACTCAGACTAAAGAGTTAGGGCTGAGATAAAATTGATGAGGAATTTTTTTGTAGAAAAATTAATTTTTTATAAAAAAAGTTTCTTATCATTTTTTAGTGTCTCTAATATTTTAGCCAATATTCGGCACTTTTAACTTTTGAAATCCACGAGTAAATTTTGTAATTTTATTTTTGAACTTTAAATTCAGATTCTGGGGAAAGAAAGATATATGGGTGATATTATATGATTTCTTCATATCTTTGATATTTACTCCAAAATTTTGAATTTAAATTAATTTATTTTCTTTATCACAGAAATTGTTTGATATTACACACTTAAAATTTTCATACTACTTAGAGTTAAACATTCAAAAGTTTAATAAATAAATAAATTATTATTATTATGATTATAAATAAAATAATATTGGTTTTGATATCAATATTAATGATAACGATGTTTTCAGGTACCAAGAATTAGTAAACCCTAAAAAATGAGGACTCCGGGGTCAGAAACGGAGCTGAACCGTACACATGACAATTATGGCTTTGAATTTCACCTAAAACGTAAATCAAGATCTTCTTCATCGTCACCTATACCATCGTCATCGGGGATTATTGTCAATCCTTTGGCGTTATCAACTCCCCACAGTGGAAGTCATATATTTACTAATGGGTATTGATTTTACGTTTAGTTATTATTTGTCAAGACAAATCTTTTTAGTGTTGACTTAATAATCGAATCTTTGTTTTATTTTTTATGACTCTCACAAACTTTAAGTACTTCAGAAATTTTTTATTTTTATATCCAGAATATTTTTATGGCCAAAGCGGGTCTAAAATCATTTATAATTTCAGTCATACTAAAAACACTGCCATTAAAATCTTAAAACTGGTCATTAAAAATTTTATTTATGATTCTAAATTATTTTTTTTCTCCAATAAGAAATTATTTTAATTTTATGAAGATATAATTTTGTAAAATTTCAATATTTTAAATTAAAAAGAAAATGTTTTATTTTTTAGATAATATAAACAATTTTTTTTTTAATTTTCTAATCACAATTCATCAGAAAAAAAAACTGAAAATTAAATGAGCCAACATCTGCAAATTTAAGATACTGAAGCAGCTGACAGCTGTCAATTTTTTTAATTTTTATAACAAATCAATTACACTGAAAAAAATGCTTCTAAAAATTTTTGCTAATAATTTTTTAAAATTTTTACTTTTGAAAGTTTTTAATTAAATTTTTTTCTTAAAAATTTTATTATAAAATGATAAAAAAAAAATTTCTAATGTCTGTCAATTTCAGTGTCATGAAAATTTTTTTTATTGAAAAAATAATAACGAAAAAATTAAAAGAGAAAATTATGAAAATTAATTTAGATTAAAATCAATTTAGCAGATATTTAATAATTTTGGAACAAATAAATTATGACAAGAAAAATGTTATTAAAAAAACTGATATGTAGAAATTCAAAAAAATTAAAAATGCAATTTTTTAAAAATAATTTTTTGGAACAAATTTTTTTGTTAAATAAAATAAAAAAATTGTCAAGTGACGGCTAACTTTAATGTCATTTAATTTAGCAGATATTTGATAATTTTTATAATTTTTGTAACAAGTAAATTATGGCAGAAAAAAAAATGACACTAAGTTAGCAGACGTCTAAAAATTTTTGATTTTTTTTATTAATTAAATTACAACTAAAAAGATATTTTTAAAAAATTGCATTTATAGTTTTTCAAGTTTTTTACAGGTGAATTTTTTTTTTAATTGAAATTTTTTCAATAAAAAATTTCTAAAAATTTTGAAATGTCGGCTAACTTCATTTTCATAAAAAAAATTAATATGGAGAAATTTTAAAAAATTAAAAATGCAATTTTAAAATTATTTTTTTAATTTTAATTTAATTAATAAAAAAACATAAAAAATTGTTTACTGTCTGCTAGTTTCACTATCTAAAAAACAACAACAATTGTCATGACACCTACAGCCAAAAACAAGAACTAAAAGTATTTAAATAATTTCCACTCGAGATTCAACTCACAAATTTTTTATTCTCAGCTTCAGTCAAAGTGAATTATATTATTTTATTTGTATTTGCATTCCTCGAAGGCTTCCATATCAATCGGCACTCCAATCGTTTTATTAATTAATATATATACAAATACAGCACACAGATATGGACATACCTTTGTATGTATATTTATATATCAACATCACACCACAATAACAAGTGCGTGGTTGGGTGCGCACACACTGACGTTTGTGTAAATAGTGGACGTATACATACATGTATATATTATCGACACATACGTGGTTACTATGTGATTTCTTGAAAGTACAATTAAAAAGACTGATACGTAACGATAATAGCTCAAAAACAATTTTAATATACGTCGTAAAGAGGAAAAAACATGATCTGATGAAATTAAAAAAAGAGGATCATCATTATTCGTTAATTAATATGGATAATTTAATTTAATAACAAATGTGTGACAAATAGAGTAATAAAAACTAAACTGTGATAAAGTGCTTTGTTAAAACATTTTTGTATTCAATATTTATCATATATTTTCAATCAAATTGATGATAAGAAAAAAAAAAAAACGTGGTGTGTTTGTTACTCGAGTTTGATTTTGATTTGTTGCACTTAATATGTCATTATTTATGCTTAACAATCACAATCACTTAATAAATTTTTTGTTAAACAAAAACAAATAATATTAATATTAATAATTGATAATTGATAATAATCAGTGTATGTTCGTCAAATTAAGATGGTATTTACAAGATTTTTTATAAAAAAAGATGATTTATCTAGTCCAGCTTCAGTAAGCAAAGTAACACCTGGGTAAATTTTTTTTTTTGCATAAATATTATATATAAATTTATTTGTATGTATAAAATATATTGATATATGTGTGAAAGAGAAAGAGTGATTACTTTTGCTAATTAGATTTATATTCCAGCATGCTATGTATCGAAGAAGGACTCGGAAAGCTGCACAGGATACCTGTCAACGCGAGTCTGGCGTCTGGAGTGCTAAAGGACGGACAGTTGACTAAGCCAGAAACAGTACTACACGCTCAGTCTGATGAGAAGTTGGACAATACCGGTGAAAATGAAACTAAACCGGAGCTAGATGACAGTCCAGAGACACCTAGAGCTAGTTTTTTGGATGGTATCTTTGGATGCATGCGGCCGTTCTGGACTTTTTTGTCCAAAGCTACTGTGGCTGAAAAAATAAAAGGGTCTTCGGGTATGTATTTTATATGAAAATTAAGTTAGCCGACATCTAAAAATTTTTAGAATATTTTTTATTGAAAAAATTATTACAAAAAAATTTTTTAAAAATTTCATTTGTAAAAAACTTAAGAAACTATAAGTGCATTTTTTAAAAAATATTTTTTAGTTGTAATTTAATAAATTAAAAAAAATCAAAAAGTCTAAAACTTCGGCAAACTTGAGTCTTATGTATTTTATTCATTAAATTTATTATTCATATAATTGCACGCCTTATTAATGAAGCGTTGAGGTAGTACTCTACTCTCGATATTTCAAAAAAAGCAGTTCTCTCGAAACTAAAATTGAGTTTTTTTTATTTATGTCGCTCTTACAGATTAATCTGAGTGTAATAATATCAAGTCAAATAATTTGTCAGGTACATAAAATATATTTCAATAACAATTATTTTGTTTAACATAGTAAATAATAACATTAAAAATAATTGTTTATAAACCAATTTTCTCAACCGTGATTTTAATAATTAAAATGAGTTCGTTTTATCACCAATGCGATCAATATTTTTTTTGACTAGTTTTAAACTAATTCAAGTCGAGATGGAGCATTCCATCTTCGCTAAAGATCGAGACGGGATTGTCTCTTGTTGTTAGGTCGATGGACTCCACCCGGGAAAAAATCATCATGCATGAACATGTACGATCAGGCGTTAATGTCATACATGATCATGCATGTATATTTGCCAGACATGAGCTTGTATGGTCATGCAAGACCAAGCATCATCAGAACTAATCAGTCATGATCATGCTTTTCCATGCTTGGCAAACGCGGGAAAAATGACCATGCCTGATCAGGCATGAGCAGGTATGATCAGACGTGAACAGGTATGTTCATGTCTGACTGAATCAGGTCTATAAAAAAAAAAATTGGTGCCTAGAGAGGGATTCGAACCGTAGAAATCTCGCTCTCTAGACTCATCCTTTACCTGCTGACCCAACGGCTCCTCTTGACTTTGGAACATCTTTCAAACTA
>CAJNRD030001118.1:5269615-5290094 GCA_905319865.3 Cotesia congregata | reverse complement strand
GTGATGTATTTTTATCGATTATTGTACTAAATAAAAAAAAATGCGTGGAATTTTAATTTGAATAGTAAAAGGTCGCTCGAAAAAATCTAAACTAATGCACTAATAATTTGAAAAAAATTATGAGCGACCTTTTCTGAGTTTCTGAAAATTTCAGTTCAAAATTCGAATTTTGAAAGGTCGCTCATGATTTTTTTCAATTTATTAGTGCATTAGTTTAGATTTTTTCGAGTGACCTTTTACTATTCAAATTAAAATTCCATACATTTTTTTTTTTTTATTTCGTACAATAATCGATAAGAATACATCTCGAGATGAACTAAAAATCAAGCACAACATAGAAAATGTAATTTTTTTTTAATTTAATAATTTTATTTAATCAACTGCCAGGCTTGAGTTCGAATCCCAAGCTGGTCTTAGAAACCCTCTTGGTTGAGATTTGACCTTGCCGCGTTTGTTAAGATTTTTTCAAACCAAAAAGACCCCAACGTACCACTCCCAACACTTAAAGTCGGCAATATGACTAATTAACGAAAAATAAAAAAAATTATGAGCGACCTTTCAAAATTTAAATTTTAAACTGAAACTTTCAGAAACTTATTTTTTTTTGGTCTATAAAATTATACCGTAACGAGAAAAAAAATTCAATTTTTGTCGATTTTTGAAATTTTGAAATTTTGAAAAAGGTCATTTCTTAATTATTGATATTTTTTTAAACATGTAAGCTCATCCTGATGTTACGCTCACCAAGAGCTTTCATTTGAGTACCCACATGCATTTTGATATATTTTTCATATATACATATATATAATATATATAAATATATGAAAAATTGATGTGGGGACTCAAATGAAAAGTTTTGACGAGTGTAACATCGGGATGAGCTTATATCTTTAAAAACGTCAATAGTTCACGAGATACAAGGTCATTTCTTAATTATGTATCTAGGGATAGAGAATTTTCGAATGCAGCTTAAAAATACTTATCATCATAAATTGAATATTGGTGAGAATTATATGAAACCTTGAAAAGGCATAAGTCCAGATCAAGACTATTCCAACGATACCAAATTTAACCATAAAAACCCATTTTATCATATAAATACACTGGCCGCAAAATTTTGTTTATTCTTTTAATAATATAGATTAAACAATAATTAAAAAAATTTTTTTCAAGCAAATAAATTATTTAAAAAAAATTATTGACATGTAGAAATTCTAAAAAATTAAAAATGCAACTTTTTAAAAATAATTTTTCCGATAAAAATTTGTTAAATAAAATAAAAAAATTAACAAGTTATTGTTATCTTTAATGTGATAATTTTTAAAATAAATTTTTCTTGCTATAATATAATTATTTAAAAATAATTAGATAAATAAATTACCAATTTAACGAGAAATTCTTGATTAAATTTATTCCTGGTAACTAATCTAGCCTCCATATTTTTCGTATTATCTCTAATAGCTTCAGCAATACACTTTGCTGAGACATTGGCTAGAGTTCTCATGGTAACGCGCTGATGCTCAACATCAACAACTAACGATATGAGACCTTCAACCCTAACTAGAGTCGCTTCTAGGTCTGTTCTAGTTTCCTGGAAAAGGAGACCAAAATTAAAAAAAAAAAAAAAATTAAATAAAATCAATAAATAAAAAAAAAATTGACAACTTACTGGCAAAAGTCCACTGACATGCAGGACAATAACATGTGTCTTTAATTTCTTTGGTTCTATAACACGCCTGCAACGGCTTCTTAAATTATAAATCGGTGGCTTCATCCGCTCAATGTCATCTTTTACTTTTTGCCCGTACTTGGCTATATGTGGGTCATCAATGCAATATTTATTTATTACAGACTCGAGGGCTTCGCGGATCCCAAATGTCGACGTCAAGTGAACGTAATTTTCAACATTTTTGGTAAGTACTTCCAAAATATCCAGAGCTGTTTCCACTACTTCTACGTCTGGAGATTCTAGGACATAAGCCAGATACGAGAGCACTGTTTTGTCCTGTCAATAAATAAATAAATAAATTAATTAATTAATTAATTAAAATTAATAAAATAAAAAATAAAAATTATCAATAACTGACCTTTAAAATAGTATCATGATTTGAAAAATCATTGGCCAGTTTTTTGTAAGTTTCCAGTGTAGCTCTAACTTGCTCCGAATCTGTCAGATCTTCGCCTTCCATTTCACTGATCATTCTAACACTAATTTTTTCGAACTGACAATTTAACTAAACCATTAAATTATTGTATAAAACAACCTACGTTTGTTATTTTTATTGGAGTTACTTATTATTATATATATATGTCACTTGAGAGAACAGCTGGGGATTATTTGTTTTTTTTTTTTATCATCGATTCCGTAGATTTCTACTCAAGATGGCGGCAAATGTCACTTCTTTAGTTGAGGTTATGTTTGGTATGACTTACAATTTTTTTATTTTTATTAAAAATCAATTATAAAAAAAAAATATTTTTTTAAAATTTGCATTTGCAATTTTTTTATAATAATTTACTTAATAAAAATATGATACTGAAGTTATCTATCAGCTGTCAATTTTTTAAATTTTTATTACAAATCAATTCCAATAAAAAAAATGCTTCTAAAAATTTTTAATATTAATTTTCACATGTGAAATTTTTTTTTTTATAAAATAATTTTTAATGTCAGTCAATGACATTAAAGTTAGCAGCCGCTTAATAATTTTTTAATTTAATTTAACAAAAAAATTTCTTTCAAAAAATAATTTAAAAAAAATTACATTTTTTATTTTATGAAAATTAGCTGACTTTTAAAAATTTTTAGAATTTTTTTTATTTAAAAAATTAGTACAAAAAAATTAAAAAAAAAATTTCATTTGTAAAAAACTTGAAAAATTATAAGTGTAATTTTTTAAAAATATTTTTTAGTTAAAAATTAATTAATGAAAAAAAAATAAAAAAATTAAAAATGTCGGCTAACTTTAGTATTATAAATTAAGTTAGCCGACATCTAAAAATTTTTAGAATTTTTTTTTATTAAAAAAAATTATTACAAAAATAATAAAATTAAAAAATTCATTTTTAAAAAACTTTAAATGCAATTTTTTAAAAATATTATTTAGTTCTAATTTAATAATTAAAAAAATACTCAAAAAATTGACAATGTCGGCTAACTTTAGTATAATTTAATTTTTGACAATTTTTTTTGCACCAATTTATTTCTAAAAAAAATTCTAAAAATGATTAAATATCTGCTACTTTAATTTTTTCATTATCTGTCAATTTAAGTGTCACAATAAAAATCCAAAAAATTGTCCAATGTCTTAATTACACCATTATAATTTTTTACAATGAACCTATTCTTACGCTGACAGCTAAAATAATTAATTAATTACTAATTACACTACAAGTAAATTAAATTAGAAAAAAAAAATAATTATTTAAAAAAAAGAGTATTATTCAAAAGTTATCATTTATTTTTATCAAGTATCAATTACATAATGAAAATTTTAAAAACAGGTAAAACATTGAAAGTTACATTTCTTTAAATTAAATATTAAATACGAAGGTATTAAAGTTAAAAATAAACTTAGTTAAGGGCATAGAAATAATAATAATAGTTACTAAGATGAAAGATTAGCAAACAAAACAATGGGACAGTGATCACTGCCGTATACTTTGTCCCGAATAACAGTATCACACACTTTGTCCTTAATCCTATCAGAAACTAAATAGTAATCTAATCTCCAGCCGGTGTTCTTTTCCCGAGACTTGCCCAAGTTGGACCAGAAGGTGTAGGCGTCAGTTTTGTCGGGGTAAAAGTGCCTGAAGACATCAACAAACCCAGCTTCTAGAAGACTAGTCATCCCCTGGCGCTCCTCGGGCGTGAACCCGGCGTGTTTGATGTTAGCCTTGGGATTCTTAAGATCTATTTCCTGATGCGCGACGTTGAGATCTCCACAAATGATTACGGGCTTCTTGGAGTCCAGTTCCTTGATGCGTTCCTCGAACAGAGTGTTCCACTTCATCCTCTTGTCCATGGTCTTCAATTTGTCGCCAGCGTTGGGGACATAAACGTTAACGAAGTAAAAGTTCGGATACTCGATGGTCAGCATGCGTCCTTCCTTGTCCAGGTCCGGGTCGTTGATCCCCTCAGTGACGCTGACGAACTCTTCCTTGGAGTACACTGCGATGCCAGAGTACCCAGACTGACCCGTGCTCTCCAGGAACTTGTGCTTGTACCCAGGAATGTTGATGTCGTCAGGCAGCTTCGACAAGTCGCACTTGGTCTCCTGTAGGGCAATTATATCAGCGTCCTCCTTGATGATGTACTCAAACCCGTTCTTCTTCAGCAAGGCCCTGATTCCAGAGACATTCCATGAGCAGACTTTAAAATTCGACTTCTTGCCTTCAGCGTTTTCTTTGTCGCAGTCAAAATTTATCTCATCCAAATTCGTATCGGTCTTATTTGCCGGAGTCTTGGCTTTTTTAGCAGCAGGTTCCTCTTCATCAGCAGTCTCATTCTTCTTCTTATTGGTCCTGGTGCTTCTGCCCTTAAAAGTGTCTTCATCTTCAACTTTTTTCGGTTCATCTTCAGTTTTTTTCGGAGGTTTAGCTTTAGATTTCTTCTTGTCATCACCATTGACCGCCTTTGTCTCAGGATCCTCCTCCTTCATCTCTACATCTTCATCCTCCTTGGCTTCATCAACCGCCTCGGCTTCTTTATCCTCAGCCTTCTTTTTGCCTCGCTTTACTGGAGGCTTTTTCTTGTCATCTTCTTTAGGCTTCTCATCTTTCTTTCCTTTCTTAGATTTTACCTCTTTTTCCTCTTTTTCATCAGCTTCCTCCTTTTTCTTCCTTCCCCTAGTCTTGCTCTGTTTTTCTTCAACCTCTTCAGCAGGTTCGACTTGCTTGCCGCTCTTGACTCCCTGATCAACGTTTTCATTGTCAGCTTCTGAGTCTTCGTCGTTTTTCTTCTTTCCTTTTTTTGATTTTTTTTCTACCTCGCCGCCATTTTCTTCCTCTTTCTTCGCGTCTTTTTTAGCTGCTCTCTTTTTCGGCTGGACTTCTACTTTTTCTTCAGCTGGGTCTTCTTCTTTGGTTTTCTCGGCACGGGTGCGTCCTCTGCGAGGCTCAACTTCGGCCTGTCCATTTGATTCTTCGACCTCCTGAAAATAATTTAATTTATTAATTAGTCAGCTTTTAATTGCTAAATAATTAATAAAATTATTTAATAAAAAAAAATAAATCTTATAATTTTTTTTAATTTTTAACAAAAAAAAAAATTATTCATAATTTTTTATTTTTAACAAAAAAAAATTATTCACAATTTTTTTTTATTCATTTTGAATAAAAAAAAATTATTCACAATTTTTTATATTAATTCTGAATAAAAAAAAATTATCCATAATTTTTTTCATTAATTTTGATAAAAAAAAATTATTTATAATTTTTTTTATTAATTTTTATAAAAAAAAAATTATTCACAATTTTTTTAGTAAATTTAAAAAAAAAATTATTCATAATTTTTTTTATTAATTTTGAATAAAAAAAAATTATTCATAATTTTGGTACTAATTCTTACAAAAAAAAATTATTTACAATTTTTGCAAATATAAAAAAAATTTAATTGTTATAAAAATCCATAAAATTGTAAGATGTCCGCTGATTTCAATTTCATAAATAAAAAATTAACTAACCTTAACAGCAGTGCGTCCACGTTTTGGTGGCATCTTAAATAACTCAAAATAAATATTATTTATACGATTATTTTTCAATGTACTTGGATTTTGATAAATTTTAATAACTTTATTATTTAATTTATACAAAAACGTGGTCCTTAAATGTTTAACGCTAGAAACTACTTGACTTCTTATGAGCGTGTTTCCCATGAATGGACTAACATGCCGAATAAAAATGCCGGTATGCCGAAAAAAACGCGGGAAACTTTGTTACTAAAATAATACTTTTAGAAATTTACGCAATTATTAATTAAAATTTTGCTTTTTCTTATAAGACAATAAATAATTAATATACTTGACAATTTTATTTTTATAATTATAATTATTTTCAGAAGAAAAAGTGACTGTAAAAGAAAAAAATACCTTGGAGAGAAGTCAGCTGATTTCACGCGCATGCGGATTAACTTTCTTAATGGGGTTGTGACTCTGTTTCCGGTTTGAAAATTCCCCGCGGAGTGTTTAAAATTATTTTATCATCGTGGGTGCGGTGTATGCTCTTTCACGTGCTGCCACCTGTAAACATTTTCAAATTATCGCTTTGTTTACAATTGTCATTCCAGTAATTTTTTAAAAATTTTAAATAACAATAAAAAAAAATAATAACATTATTAAAAGAAGAATATAAATAATTTAAAAATATATAATCAATTACAATGTCTTCAGAAAGTGCAGAATTACCAATTACAATTGAATTCGGGTAAAGTTAAAACTAACCTATTTTTATTTATGATAATAAATTTAGCAGATATTTAATAATTTAAAAAATTTTTTTAACCAATTAATTATGGCAAAAAAAATATAAAAAAAAATTGACACGTAGAAATTTTATAAAATTAAAAATGCAATTTTGTAAAAATAATTTTTTGGAACAAATTTTTTCGTTGAAAAAAATTAAAAAATTCTCTAGTGACTGCTAACTTTAATATCATTTTTTATTTTTGTTATTTCTAATTTAATGTGTTCGATTTTTATTATAAAAAAATATATTTTCAGAGGTGGAGCTGAACTTTTGTTTGGAAATAAAAAAAAGCATCAAATAAATTTACCTGCTAACAAAAATTGTAAGTAATTTTTTTTTTTTTTAATTACTAATATGTACATTAAATTTATTATTCAATAATAATAATTTTTTAATACCTACCAGGGACATTAAAAGATTTAATATTTTGGATCCGTGACAACTTATTAAAGGAAAGAGAAGAATTATTTCTACAAAACGACACAGTGTAAGAATTTTAAAATTATTATAATAAAAAAATTAATCATATAAAAATTTTATGACAAGTTTTAATCACGTTATAATTATTTAACCATCTGGTGATAATTTATCAATAAAAAAATGATAAATTATTTCTAACTTTCACGTGAATTGTCATAAAATAACTCCATAAATCATCATCAGTTATCTAAAATTAAAATGACACTAAAGTTAGCTGTCATTTTTTCTATATTCTATTTTTTTTTAACAGACAAATTTTTCCCGAAAAATTATTTAAAAAAAAATTCCATTTTAAAATTTTTAAAATTTCTACATGTCAATTTTTTTTTTACAATTTTTTTAGCCATAATTTATTTGTTAAAAAATTTTTTTAAATCATCAAATAGCTACCAAATTAATGACATTGAAGTTAGCAGTCACTTGACTATTTTTTAATTTTTTTTAACAAATAAATTTGTTCCAAAAATTTTTTTATAAAAAATTGCATTTTTTATTTTTTTAAATGTCTACATGTCAATTTTTTTTTCTAGTTATTTATTACATAATTTACTTGTTAAAAAAAAATTAAAAAAGTAGTCAAGTGACTGCTAACTTCAGTGTCATTAATTTAGCAGCTATTTGATAATTAAAAAAAATTTTTTAACAAATAATTTATGGCTAAAAAAATTGTAAAAAAAAAATTGACATGTAGAGATTTGAAAAAATAAAAAATGCAATTTCCTAAAACAATTTTTTTTTAAATAATTAAAAAATTGTTTAGTGAGTGCGAACTTTAATAATGTCATGCTAAATTAATTTTCATAAAAATAAATAATATAACGAGATACTTTGGATTTATTTTTCAGCCGGCCCGGAATCCTGGTGCTGGTAAACGATTCAGATTGGGAGCTGCTGGTAAGCAAGGGCTTAAAATCAGCCAATTAGTATTAATAAATAATAACTCGTGGTGAATAAAAAAATAATCCCGAGAGCAGACGTAGGAATAAATATAAGCGTATGAAAGAATAGAAATCTTGAAGACTGTGAGTTTTTACCTCAGGAAGGCGATACAGCTGGTGGTGACATTTGACAAATGCCCTTGCTGTCCAAACACCTTTTTTACAGTCGTCAGTGGGTTCCTCGAGAATCTCTATAAGAAGTCCTGGGGAAAAATAAAGGAATCTTTTTGTTCTGGAAACAATTTTCTTGATTCTTCTCTCAGCTCGGGCGATACCTTCTCGGTTTGCGTCCTAAGGAGAGAAGCTAGAGCGTTTGATAGACGAGGGCGACAAGTGAAAGAGCACAAATGACTTCCGTTAGCCACTCCCACAAGAGTTAAATTATCATTTTAAATTTGTAAATGTAGCTTCCCAAGGCCGACGCGTTGGCTATTAAGATACGAAAGGTATACGAGAAGTACGCGAGAGCAGTCTCCAGGGAGAGGACGGAATGAAAGAGCAAGAATCGAGGGACAAGAGATGTGTTAGCTCTAAGTGCGATAGAGAATATTATGAAGGAGAAATGAGAATAGGGAATAAGAGAGAAACCAGACGGTAGAAAGATGATGGGTTTGCCCATTATTATGATAATACCCACGTTTCACGAAAGCTTTCTGCTGTGCTGTTATATTTTTTCGTGTTGCTGCTTTACTTTTTTATTATCATTATTATTGTATATATCTATTCGTTTCTTTCACTTGTTTGTTCTCTTTCTCTAAACTTTTTTATTTTATTGTTTTTATAGTCTTCGCGCCCACACGAGACACCCCTTTATTTATTATTTTTTCACACTATTATGCCTCGTAAATTATTAAGTCACAACGTCCTAAATTTTCTTACTGAAACAGCTTCCTCAAAGCGCTAAGTAGTTTTGCGATACTGCCTTCTGCACCACCAAATGATAAACTCTAACACATAATTAAGGTTCTTCTTCAATTTATCAAGATGAATTTATTTTAATATATTATTACTTCGTACAGAAATAATTTATTTAAAAAAAATAAATGAATCTATATTATTAAGAGAATAAGAAAAATTTTAAGTCCAGGATAGTCATATGATAAAATCGGTTTTTTTAGTGAAATTTAGTGTCATTGCAAAGGTTTTGATTTGAATTTATGCCTTTTAAAAGTTTCAAATGATTCTCATCGATAGTCAATTTATTATGATAAATATTTAGTCTGCATTCGAAAATGCTCTATCTCTAGATACATAATTGAGAAATGACCTTGTATTTCGTAAACTATTGACATTTTTAAAGATATAAGCTCATCCCGATGTTACACCCATCAAGACCTTTCATTTGAGTACCCACATCAATTTTTCTTATATATTCATATATATTATATATATATATGTATATATGAAAAATATATCAAAAATGCATGTTGGTACTCAAATGAACAGTCTCGATGATTGTAGTATCGGGATGAGCTTATATCTTTAAAAACTCCAATATTTAAGGAAGTACAGTGCAATTTAACAAAAGTCATTCTTTAATCAAGCAAATTTTTATTTATTTATAGTTCACAGTTGCTAGTATTTATTATTTGTTGAATTTCAAGATTTTAGCAATTAAATTATTTATTTAAAATACTTTTAATAATTTTTTTTTTTTAATTAACTATTTTTAAAATTAATTTATTTGAATTTATTTTTAAAAAATGACTATTTCAATTTTTTTTATATTATTAATTCTTGACATCATTTGTAACTAATAATTCTTTTTTTAGGGTCAAGGAGAATACAATTTATCGCCTAATGATACCGTACTTTTCATATCAACGCTCCACGGAGGTTAATTCACCCGCATATATATATATATATATATATATATATATATATATATGCGGGTGAATTAACCTCCGTGGAGCGTTGATATGAAAAGTACGGTATCATTAGGCGATAAATTGTATTCTCCTTGACCCTAAAAAAAGAATTATTAGTTACAAATGATGTCAAGAATTAATAATATAAAAAAAATTGAAATAGTCATTTTTTAAAAATAAATTCAAATAAATTAATTTTAAAAATAGTTAATTAAAAAAAAAAAATTATTAAAAGTATTTTAAATAAATAATTTAATTGCTAAAATCTTGAAATTCAACAAATAATAAATACTAGCAACTGTGAACTATAAATAAATAAAAATTTGCTTGATTAAAGAATGACTTTTGTTAAATTGCACTGTACTTCCTTAAATATTGGAGTTTTTAAAGATATAAGCTCATCCCGATGTTACACCCATCAAGACCTTTCATTTGAGTACCCACATCAATTTTTCTTATATATTCATATATATTATATATATATATGTATATATGAAAAATATATCAAAAATGCATGTTGGTACTCAAATGAACAGTCTCGATGATTGTAGTATCGGGATGAGCTTATATCTTTAAAAACTCCAATATTTAAGGAAGTACAGTGCAATTTAACAAAAGTCATTCTTTAATCAAGCAAATTTTTATTTATTTATAGTTCACAGTTGCTAGTATTTATTATTTGTTGAATTTCAAGATTTTAGCAATTAAATTATTTATTTAAAATACTTTTAATAATTTTTTTTTTTTAATTAACTATTTTTAAAATTAATTTATTTGAATTTATTTTTAAAAAATGACTATTTCAATTTTTTTTATATTATTAATTCTTGACATCATTTGTAACTAATAATTCTTTTTTTAGGGTCAAGGAGAATACAATTTATCGCCTAATGATACCGTACTTTTCATATCAACGCTCCACGGAGGTTAATTCACCCGCATATATATATATATATATATATATATATATATATATCATGACAATAAAAAAACTTGAAATAAATAAATAAATAAAAGGAATCGAATAACGGTGTGGTAATTTATCTAAATGAAAGAAAATAGCCGAGGCGCCCGACCTTGGTGAGAATAATTGGCGTCAATTAATAACATTTACGGTATTGGGTGAAGAAAAATCGATGTAAGAGCCTCTAACGAGGTGTCCCTGGTGTGAGTATGTGAATATGTGTGCTGTAAGCCCATAGAGTTCGGTAGAGAGCCCAGAGATCATTCTGGATTCTATATCCTGGATGATGATAGCGGCGAGGGTGGACCCAGGACCCAATCGTTAATGGTCTGGCAGGTTGTGATGGTCCAGTGATTAATTGTGTCACCTATGATTACATCACTGTGTGCATCCACTATATTATATATGGTTGCGCTCATGGAGACGACACAGGAGCGAGAAGAGAAGAGCGCTGCGCTGGACTGTCCATGAGCTCCCGGATTACGGGATACGCGCGATACTAACGCGGCCATGTGTATTTACGCACGCTCGAGGTACTCGGGTTTGCGTTACGTGCTCGAGCGACCAACTTTGCAATTCGGTTGAGGCCGTTACCTCGCTAGATTTATGCAGCTAGTCAGTAGAACCTCGTTTCACATTCATCTGTACCACGGACAACGATCGCCATCCGACACATCCAGTTACGAGCTTTAATCGTAAATATTTTTTTCAATTTATTTTAAGTATTGCGCATACTTGTTTCAGATAAATTTCACTCCGAGTATAATTACAATCACTCCAAAATATATCAAACTCTCTCCTTTTTCAAGTGTTATTTATCTCCAGGTCAAAAGTCTCAACTTTGATCGAAAAATTAAAATTTTTTTTTACAAAAATTTTTTTACCAGATTAATTATTTCAGATTGGCAATTTTTCTATTTTGATTGCTTTTAATCACAATACTTCATCCGTGGAACAGCATAAATTTTTGGGTTGCGTATGAATTATAGTTATGTTATTGATAATAAGATTTTATGACCTATCGAGAACGTTAACCCCTTTTTAAATCATACTGCGTTGATAATTGGTCATAAAAATGAAGTTTAGTGTGATGGAACGAAAAATTAATTCTTTTTTATCGAAAAAAAAAAAAACCAATTAAAAAAAATTGAAAATAAAGAAATTTGATTTTTTTTTAATACTTCTAAATGTTTTTAATACTATAAAATTTTTTCTTATAAAAAAAAAAATCAAAGATTTTTTAATTGTAAATTTAGTTTAGTTTATTAACAATTATGCCAAATAGCAAAGAAAAAATATACATAAGAATTTTTTACATTATTGTAAAGTTTAAGCTACATACATTTAAAGTGTTTTACATAAAAATATTTTAAGGATAAATAATATTGAATTGATATAAAATTATGAATGAATATAAAAATTGAATTTATAAAAAACTAACTAACAAATTTAAGAGTCTCGTATAAGTTTACTAAGAATTTGAATACTAGCAATAAAAATAAGAGAATTGACTAATAGTTTAGGGTCAAACATCAAGATTAAATAAATAATCAAACATCTTCTTTGAAAATCTCTAAGCTAGACGAATTTATAATATCTTCCGGTAATTCTTCCCATAGTCGTATCACTATAACAACGAAGTGATTCATATTGGGTTGTACTGAAATTCTGTAATTTAAAGAGGATATTATTGGAATGTGAATGGCTAGATAATTCAGTGTTGTTTATGTACAATTAATAGAATAAAATAAAAACCAGAAGATATATCGGCTGCCCAATTTTAAAACACAGTAACTGCAAAATTTTTACACCTGATTTTTTTTTCAGTATTGTTACATTTCTTATCACGCTTAGACCTTAATTTCAGGTAATTTTTCTTAAAAATATTTATATTCAAGTATTTTCTATTCATAAATCAAATTTTTTTATTGATTTGGCGCGCAATCTTATGTGAATGGCTAGATAATTCAGTGTTGTTTATGTACAATTAATAGAATAAAATAAAAACCAGAAGATATATCGGCTGCCCAATTTTAAAACACAGTAACTGCAAAATTTTTACACCTGATTTTTTTTTCAGTATTGTTACATTTCTTATCACGCTTAGACCTTAATTTCAGGTAATTTTTCTTAAAAATATTTATATTCAAGTATTTTCTATTCATAAATCAAATTTTTTTATTGATTTGGCGCGCAATCTTTTTTTTAATAAGAAAAATTTTTAAAAATCTTAAAATTGTCAGTTACTGTGTTTTAAAATTGGGCAGCCGATATATCTATATATATTGTGTACATTCATCCCACTAGAAGCGCGTACATATTATTGTGCTATTTTAGCTGTTTTACATATTTTTTTCACATTTTTTATTTTATTAATATTTCATAATTAAATGAGCATTATGAGTCGTGCACTTTTAGATTTTTCAAACTTTTTTATTATTTTTTCACAGGCGTGATAACGGGGCGAGAAAAAAAAAAGATTGTGGGGCTTATTACGTTAAAGCTGATCGAAATGGCTTATAAAAATATTCTTGTTTTAAAGTTGAGACAAGTTTTGCAAGCCAAGTAGAAAGGATCGACATTTAGTTGTTGGAGTTTGGTAAGCTCGGGCCAACTCTCTCGGTTAACTCCTGGCCGACAGTTTGACATTCGGAGGATCGAAGCGACTGCCAAAATAAGGATATTGAATCCGGGTGTCGAGAGGAGTCACTTACCAACTGGATGCTGGCCATTGGAGGGTCAGCGAACAGTCCAATCCGGCTCGGCAATAGTAAAAATGATAAAATAAGGTGAGAGAGAACAAAGTTGGCAAATGTTTAACAAAGATCGAGAAAAGATCCGAGAGCTGGAGGGAAATGAAAGGCAAAGTTAGCAGTTAGTGGTCGTTTTACTTTCCAAGTACATCTTGGATTTCAGTTATCTGCACACCTTGCTACCAAAATGACCCCGGGCATAAAACTAAATATACATATATTTAATAATAAGTACTTGTTATTTTCATCTCCACCTCGAGCGGGTCTTTTCAACTTAACTTTGCGCTATTAGACCGGAAACTGCTCCACGCTAATGCGTCCCCAACTTTTAACAGCTTGACTTGGTTCTTACATTTCTGGTTCAGACTCGGTCCAATCTTAACCGTCCATTTCTTCCAACCAATTTTAACAAACGGTTAAGCTCAGCTATCCTTCCTCTCCTTGGCTCGCCTAAATTGCTTGTATATTTTCAATAGAGCGCCGTGCAGTTGAAAGCTTCATTCAATTATGCCGGTAGATTATCGCCGACAAAAGAACCAAGACTCTCCAGAATGAATTTCATTAAATCGGAGGAGATTAAAAGTTTAGGTGTTTCGTCGATTTACTACTGATAGCTCTTTAGTCATCATTGGGCCCAAGATTTTTCCAGATAATATTTTGTAAAAAAAAAAGCTGTTGAAAATTTTAATTTTTTACTAAATGTGTCTTATAATTTTCTAAGAAAAAAATTATTAGAGACATTTTTTTGTTAAATTCAATTTTTAACAAATTTTCTTAAAAAAAATTTTTTTAAGGATCAATTTTACCTCCGTATCTTTATATATATATATATTTCTTCTGTGCGTGTGTTTGTCACTGAACTCCTCCTAAACGGTTGGACCGATTTTAATGAAATTTTTTGTGTGTCTTCCGGTGGATTCCAGAATGGTTTAAATTTACAATTCAGTCCACGGGAAAATGTTTATTTAATAGATTTTTTATTTATAAATTGTTTTTGATTTTGAGTACACACATGCACTTTTCATATATTTCATAAATATCATATATATAATAATATATAAAAAAATTCATGTGGGTACTCAAATAAAAGGTCTCGATGAGTATAAAATCGGAATGGACTTATATTTACGAAAATGTTAATAATTAACGAATGACTATTGCATTTTGTTAACTAATGATGTTTTTAACTATATAAGCTCATTCTCAAAATTTCTAAATTTAAGACGTGTGTATAGGACAATAACTGTCGGGTCCGCTAGTTCTACAATAAAAATTCATAGTCAATCAAAATTCAAATTTTTGCTAATAATAAAATTTAGTTTTAAAATTTCGGCTTTCCTATTAGTCTTAAAAGAAAATTGTAAGAGACATTTTTTTTTCTAAAATTAAATTTTTAACAACTTTTCTTGAAAAAAATTTCTTATTTATTAAATATTTATTTTTTTTATTATTTACTTATATTACGCCAATCGGCTTTATGCACATTGGTCATACAAAATTTTAAGAGAAATTAATATAAAAAAATTATAATAGAAGAAAGACTAATACACAAAAGGAAAAGTATTGCAAAATTATGTTACATCAAGATTGCTTTTAATTTAGCTAAAAATGTTTTATAGGAACCTTCAAAAAAATTTATGTCTGTGTGATATTTATTGATAAGAGCTGATATTCTGTTTCTTGGACTATTGATAACGTAGTTTTTATTAGATTATACGATCAATATTTCCTCCGTAATTGTACAATTAAGATTCATAATTAATCAAAATTTAAGTTTTTGCGAATAATAAAAGTTAATTTTAAAATTGCGGATTTCTAATTGGTCTTAAAAAAAAAATTGAGACATTTTTTGTGTAAAATTAAATTTTAAACAATTTTTATTTCAAAAAAATTTTATACCACTAATATTTTCACCGTAATATAAAAAAGGCCATTCGGCAGCCGAAATGGAAGTAGATTTCATGATGAAAAGAATTAAAAACAACTAAAATTATAAAAAAAAAATAAATTACGTTCAATAAAGAAAGAGAAGAATTATTGTACTTCAGCACTTTTCAGTCAGTCCTGTATAGACAAAACGACTGCAAGAGTAAAATTTCTTAAAAATGATCCTAAGATGGATATTTTTTTGCTTTAGAACAAAATGTGAGCACATAAATTGAAGCTTAATTTCTCAGCTTTCAGATGCATTTTAC
The DNA here is from genome assembly GCA_905319865.3 of Cotesia congregata. NCBI lineage: Eukaryota > Metazoa > Arthropoda > Insecta > Hymenoptera > Braconidae > Cotesia > Cotesia congregata. Next base: position 5,274,431 of record CAJNRD030001118.1, on the reverse strand, counting down.
AGAAATTGAATAACTCGACGCGTTCAAAAGTTATTTGAAGAAGAAGTAGTGAAAGTATCAAATTTTCAAAATTTTTAACTGGTGTAATTTCTAAACTATTTGACCGATTAAGCTCATATTTTAACTTGACCTTCCTAATAGTCGATAGAATAAGTATGTTGAGTTTCATTAAGATCCCTTAAGAATTGTTGACGCTATCGTCGTGACAAGCCGCGTTATATCGTATATATATATATACATATATAAACTTTTGAACCATATGTATTTTCTGACTCAGATTGTCGAGTTAGGTCGAAATATATTAAAATTAACGGAAAATTACGTCATGAGGACAAATACAATAGTTAGATTTTTATGAAATCTACTAAAAATTCAGATTCACAATAAACGATTCAAATTTTTTGTTAATTATAGAATTAAAAATTTTTAAATTGCGGCTTTCTACACGGAAAGAACAAGACGACACTGGATACCATCTCAGATTATACTCAGTGACATCTGAGGCGAAAAAAAATTTCAGATGGTAGCTAGTATAATCCAGATTATACTGGATAATATCTGGATTATAATCATTGTAATATGGATTATACTCATTGTAATCTGGATTATACTCATTGTAATCTGGATTACGCTCATTGTTATCTGGATTATACTAGCTACTATCTGAAAAATTTTTTCACTCAGTATAATCTGGGATTATATCCAGTATAATCTTGTTCTTACCGTGTAATTGGTTTTTAAAAAAAAGTTATAAGAGACATTTTTTTTGTAAAATTGAATTTTGAACAACTTTTATTCTAAACAATTTTTTATATGACCTATATTTCCGCTGTGATATAAAAAATTTGACAGCAATAATTATTTTAATTATTTTATAAAAAATTTTAGGATTGAAAAAAGTGGAATTTTATGAAATAATTTTTTACTGATGAGAAAAAATGAAATTCCAACAAGTTATTTCGTAATATTTATCTTAAAAAATCTTTCAAAGGAAACTACATTCACGCTAAGATTTGTCTCAGTAACCTTTTTCTATTACTGAAATATTTTTTTCCTTTTTCTCGCTATCTCAAGGTTTGTCTGCTGGATAGGAGGAAAAAATAAGAAAAAATAACTCAGAAACAGAAGCAGGTCTTATATAATTCGTCAAAGTAAAGAGTAATGGAAAAGATATCCCTCGTGAGTATCCTTTGTCTCGGACAGAGTTGAAAAAATATCTCCGGTGAAGTAAAGACCGTGGTTCGCAACAAATTTCTTCGTTTATGTCGCGGCGTTTTATATTATATTTTATTGATCACTCAGCTCTCCTTCGCGTTATTTTAATTCACGAATCTGTGCCAACATTAAAAGTTTGTTTTCGCAAACATCCACTTTGTTATCATCGATAAATTAGTTTGATCTGGGGATATATGTTGTTTAATAATTTAAATTAGTTTTCTGAATTAAGCTCCGACAATCTTGAATTTATCCTAAGTTTTAAAAGTTTCTTTACTTTTTTTTTGGTTTTACTTTCTTAATCTTTTATCATATCGACCTCAACGATTATCGAATTCTTTAGCTTAATTATTGGATTTTCCTAGTACACCGCAGTCTTGTTTGAGAGCGCATAAAGTATCCAATATTACAGAATTTCTTCTTTAAATTAAAACTTTGTTTTTTATTTTAATAAATTCTTTTGAAAAATATTTTATAATTTATAATATCAATAATAAATTTTATAATTTATTATTACAAGGGAAGCAAAGACAATTTTTTGTCTTCCATTATATTTTATTTTTTAATGTAAATATTGAAGAAATTTTATGGAGATAAATTATTAATTAAAAAATGTCACAAAAATATTTTTTTTTAGTATATTCTTCATTAAACATTGATAGAAGGATTACTTAATATTTAAAAAGATTTCTTTGTATTTAAGAAATCATTTCTTAGTATTTAAAAAATATTACTTAGTATTTAAGAAATATTATAAATACTATGGAATATTTTTTGAATACTAAGAAATTATGTTAAAGAAATGATTTCTTAAATGCTAAGAAATCTTTCTATCAATGAATTATTTAAAAATTAATTTATTGTAATTTATTTAATACAAATACTAGAGACCTTGCAGTCACTATGTGACTGCCGTGATTTGTAAACTATAAATAAAAAATGTGATAGTTACATGTGTAGACGTAGTGGAAAAACAGGCGAGAGACTAAAAAGTGGAAATCCCCACCCTCTCCTTGTAAAAACACACTAAGGTTGTATACAAGTAAAAATCACATATATATAAATATATGAAAAATTGATGTGGGTACTTAAATGAAAGGTCTTGTTGAGTATAATGTCGGGATGAGCTTATATCTTTAAAAATGACAATATTTCACAAGATACAAAGTCATTTCTTAATTATGTATCTAGAATTGTAGAAATGTAGAAAAAAAATTACAAAAATTTTCAGTTGTCGACTAATTTAAATACATATATATAAATATATTTATATTATAAATATATAAAATATATGAAAAATTGATGTGGGTACTCAAATGAAAGGTCTCGATGAATGTAACATCGGGATGAGCTTATATCTTTTAAAATGTCAAAAAGGTAATTTCTTAATTATGTATCTAGAGATAGAGCTTTTTCAAATGCAGCCTAAATACTTATTATAATAAATTGATTATTGGTGAAAATGATATGAAACCATAAAAAGGCAAAACTCCAGGTGAAGACTTTTCCAACGATATAAAATTTAACCATAAAAACCCATTTTATCATATAAATACACTGGCCACAAAATTTTGCTTATTCTCTTAATAACATAGATTATTCAACTCTAAAAAGAGAATTGAAGAAGAATTATAAAGAAATTTAATAATCTTTTTTTATATTGAAGATTAATATTGAAAAAATAAAAAATAAAAATTTTCTAATAAGTAAAAAATTGGCATGAGTAAAAAAATAAATTTCTAAAATAAGGAAAAAGCAGTAAGATTTGATTTGAAAGATAAAACTGTCACCGTTTAAATATGTCAAAAAATATCACCGACAAGTGAAGTAATATAAGCAATAAAAATAAGTGTAAACTCCCGAATGAATTTGGTTGAAAGCAGAACAAAAAATAAGATAGAAATGAATAGAATAGAGTTTCTCCTGAAAGTGTCGAGGAGAGTGCCAGAGGAAGTAAACACAATGTCCAGGTATTTGAAGAAGATGTTACACGAAACTGTCTCCACTCGCTACGGCTCATAAACCCGTGCGTTTTATGCTGATGGGTTACGTCTTCAAGACATTGTGACGAACCTAGGGGAAGCTGGAAAAGGACACCAGGGAGTTGAAAGATAACTCTAAAAAGATGTAGGATGTAAAAAAAAAATAAAATGGAAAAATGAATAGCGAAAAAGGAAAAACAAATACGTTTATCACCCGCACCAGACCGTATTTCAAATGAGATATGTATATCAAGTGATTCCGCTTTTGCTCGTCCTTCCAAATCCCGACCCTCGTCTATGCCAAATTCCAATCAAATTGGAAACGTTAATTATCATTCATCATTCATTATTATTATTGTTATTGTTACAGAACAAATAGACTAATTTATGGTAAAATTATACTGAAAGTTCAATTATAATATTACACTTTGTTTTATTGACTGTTTTAATTGCACAAACTATTTTTTTTTAACTAGTTTGCCGTTCATTGAAAGAAAACAACAGGTGTGATGAATATATATGTTTTACTTTAAATTCAATCAATATTTTTGTTTACAAAACTTTTTTTATATGTAAATAGAAAAATTTGTTCCCTAATTGGACAATAGAAAAAGATTTCTTCTTTGAAAAAAATTAGAAATTTTTTTTGAATTTATAATTATTTTTTACGCTTTAAGAATATGTAGAAAATTACTGTAATTTTAACAAAAAATTATATTTAATAAAATATAAAAAACTAGCAATCTTGCAGTCACTATATGACTACTGTGATTTGTGAACTATAAATAAATAAAATTTTGCTTTATTAAATAATGAATTTTGTTAAATTGCATTGTATTTTTTTAACTATTGATGTTTTTAAAGATATAAGCTCATCCCGATGTTACACTGATCAAGAGCTTTCATTTGAGTACCCACATGCATTTTTGATATATTTTTCATAAATACATATATATAATACATATAAATATATGAAAAATTGATGTGGGTACTCAAATGAAAGGTCTCGATGAGTGTAACATCGGGATGAGCTTATATCTTAAAAAATGTCAATAGTTCCCAAGATACAAAGTCATTTCTTAATTATGTATCTAGAATTGTAGAAATGTAGAAAAAAAATTACAAAAATTTTCAGTTGTCGACTAATTTAAATTGTAAATATTAATTTCGTGAACTAATATAAATAAATTAAATTTAGTTTATTAAATAATTACAATTGTGAAATTGCACTGTTCTTTCTTAAATATTGACATTTTTAAAGATATAAGCTCATCCCGATGTTACACTGATCAAGAGCTTTCATTTGAGTACCCACATTAATTTTTTATATATTTTATATGTTTCATCGGTTATATGTCGATTCAACCCCTGAAAATTCGTTCCCGGAAATTTGAACCTCTGAAATTGAACCGCTGGTCATTTCAACCCCCGGTTATTTGACCCTCTGGAATTGATCCTTTGGTTATTTCAACCCGGTCACTTCACCCTCCAAAATTGACCCGTCGGTCATTTTAACCCCCGGTCTTTTGACCCCTGGAAATTCATTATTAAAAAATAGAAAATATATTCATATCAGTGGGGGGCTTCGCCCCCCAACCCCCACCAGGGCTACGCCCCTG
>CAJNRD030001118.1:5211651-5232534 GCA_905319865.3 Cotesia congregata | reverse complement strand
TAAGGTTTTCTTTTTCTGTGCTAAGCTATAAAAAATCTATTAACCTATTAAAAACAATTTGTAATGGATTTTATTAAAGTTAAATACTTAATTAATAATAATTAATAACTATTTATAATAAAAATTGACAAAATTATATTAATTTTGTTATTTGAATTTTGAAATACTAAAATCACCAATTATTGGCCGAAGAAACCCAATAAATGACCGATCGTTCTCCAATTAATTGACCGCTCAAATAATTATATTATAAGTAATTTTGTAAACTACATTTATGTAATTAAATTTATGCAGTACTTTTAAAGTATTAACGACTTCTTTAACAAAACTAAACATACAATATAATTTTAAATTGTACTTTTTTATAAAATAATATAAATAATAGCAATAATTAACGTAAAGTCACATTTCTTTAGGTCACATATAATCGCTAATTCATTTTGATGACGATAATTCTTCTGATTCACTTGAAATTTTTTTATTCTTCTCCTTGTTTTTTTCAATTAAAGCTTTTTTACTAGCTTGTAACTCTTTTTTATTTTTTTAATTGCTTAGCAATTTTTTCTTCTAATAATTCGTTCTTTGATATAACCGTTCACTAAAAAAATTACAACAAAATAAAATTTAATAATCAAAAAAGATTTTAAGTATTATTTTAATTATAAATATACATTTTATAATGATTATTTTTATATTTACAAAATATTGAATGACTTAAGTACTTTAAACACTTGACAGATTTAATTTTGAGGTAAAGAAGTTAGTATTATAAATATACGGTCATTAATTGGATTGTGATAAAATCAGAGGATCTAATAAATGACCGAATAAATTTTTTACTGGGTAAAGGGCTTCTGATGGATCCAATAGTTGACCGGTCTTAAAATAATATTAAAACTTATAATTTAACTTTATTTTTTCAAAAAAATTGGAATCTGATCTTTAATTAACATAATAAAACTAAAATATTTTATATTATGCCGATAAATATCACTAAATTAATGATGAAATGCTCTCACTCTCCAATTGTACGCAAGTTATTTTTGACTGCTTTATGGCTGGTTGCGTTGTAAACAAACTTAGAATATTTTTTTAAAGCTATAATCACTGCGCAATTGATTGCGTAATTTTTTATCATGATGATTAAATGCCATATTTTTTTATTTTAATACTTTAAGAAAAAAAAACCCTTGTAAAATATTAATTAATTAACTTTTTTATACATCGGTCAACTAATTGGTGACCGGTCAACAACTGGTACATTTACCCTATATTTTATATATATATTTTTTTTTCATAAGGGTATTGCTAAAATTAAATAGAATTGATCAAATTATAATTATTTTTAGTATTAATTTTAAAAATAGCCACTTTATACTGCAAAAAAAAATTGCAGTTAAAATATTGAATTTTTTATTCCAATTATAAATTGATAATTTTTTTTTATTTATAATTTATACTAAGGAATTTTTTTAGGAATGTAATTTTTATAAAAATTTTAAAAAATTCTCTTTAGAATTAAAAAAATAATTTAATAATAAAAATTCATTGAAAACATAAAGGAATATTTTTTGATATGCATTTATGTTAAATATATCTGTTCATATGTGGAAAAAATTTGGAAAATTTCCAAAAATTACAAAGAGGTAAACATCTGTGACTTTGCCAACTTTCAATATCAATAATTTATTCTTTTAATAAAAACAAATTTATATGAAAATTAATATGTTTTTCAAAAATAATGCACGTGAAAAATTGCATTTATGATTTAAGCGAATAAAAATGTGATATAAATTTTCGAATAATAAATCAAAATAAAAAAGCAGGTCAATTAGCCGAAAAATCTGTTGACAAATATAAATGTAATCATCACCGCTAATTAATAAGCCCGGAAAGGGTTCAATGGTAATAATGAAAATAATAACAAAAATAATACAAATGACTGGTAATTGAACGAAAATGAAAATGAAAATGAAATGATTAACGATATTATACTATTAACGCGATAATTAAAAGCTTACGGGCCAATCGGTACATGTATGCACGGCATAACGTATTATATATTATATATAAAGGATGGGAAATAGCGGAGGCGAATCCAACTGGAAGTTACACGAGAGAGGTCGGCGATGGTGTTCACGGCAGCCTGGCACAGCGGTGATTTGTGCGACAGATCGGGGCCACCGAGAGTGCCTGGGTGGAAGGTGGGGGTGGGGGTAGCTCCAGGTTTAGGTGTACTTGCTCCCACACACTCAAAGGGAATGGCATCGGTCGTTCCCTGGTTCTGCCCTTCAGCCCTTCAGCCCTTCGCCCTCTGCCAATATATTTCGGTGTCCTGTCTCGCCTAATTCTCTCTCTTTATCCCGCTCTGTCCTTGCTCCTTCCTCTTCCTCGACCGACTGGACGCCAACTCGACGTTTGAAAATTTTTGTAATTTTTTTTCTACATTTCTACAATTCTAGACACATAATTAAAAAATGACCTTGTATCTTGTGAACTATTGACATTTTTAAAGATATAAGCTCACCCCGACATTACACTCATCGTGACCTTTCATTTGAGTACCCACATCAATTTTTCATATATTTTATATATTTATATATATATGAATATATGAAAAATATATCAAAATGCATGTGGGTACTCAAATGAAAGCTCTTGATGAGTGTAACATCGGGATGAGCTTATATCCTTAAAAGCGTCAATATTTAAGAAAGTACAGTGCAATTTAACAAAAGTCATTATTTAATAAAACAAAATGTTCTTTATTTATAGTTTACAAGTCATGGCAGTCACATAGTGACTGCAAGGTTGCTAGTTGTCATTATTGTCATAAATTTTTGATAAATTATTTATGTTATATAATAAGCTCAAAAATAATTTTTAGTAAGTAGTGTTAAAAATTTTCGACAGGTGGCGCATAATCGCCAAATTTTCTCCCAATAAGAGAGTTCCTTAAAAAAATATAAAATAAAAAATTAATTATTTGATCATAATTTTCCACAAAAAACTTTTACAGAGTATATCAGTTTACATTTATAAACAATAAGACAAAATTGTGGTTGGTTAGTCACAAGCAGGAGTCCGTGAATGTCTAGACATTCTAAACAAAGTAAAGTTCATTTGTCTCGGGCGTAAAATATCACCTGAGCAGTGTAACTGTACTGTCAGAGATAAGAAATACACCAGCAACATGTCTTCCGTTAAGATCTCACGCGTTTAATGTTTTAAATAACAGAGATTACCATCTTCCACATAACAGTAGAATCTCGACTTAATTTACGAATGAGTGACTTAAAATTTAATAAAAAAGAAGAATATTTAGCTGAAGAATTTTTAATAACATTTAAAGGGAGCTTATTGTCGGCGTTACGATCTCATATTGCCTTTTCTGTCATCTCAGTGTGCATATTTCCATGAGGTACATTGTCAACGAGACAATGAAATGGTTACGAGACGCGTTAACGGTGTCCATTGTTTTTGACGCATCGTTATACGTGTGTTATTGTATCACTATGCATCTATTCTATCTTTGTCTTTATCTCTGTGATGGGGTGAAATTTCAGAACAATAGCAGCTGACGTATACTTTTTTCTTCAATGCAAATTTTTTTTCTTCGCTCGGATTTTCGATTGATCGGCGAGCCGTCAGGAACATTCATCACTTTAAAATAACAATTTTAAAATAATTTTTTATTTTTCAATTTTAATTAATTTACTAAAAATTTTCCAACCAAATCCTCCGACCAAAATTCTAATAATGTAATATTAAAACACTTGGTTGCCCTGGCTCTTAAGGGATTACTTCTTATTTTCCATCCACTCTTTCACTCACGATAAATTTGAACTTATATTAAAAATAATCGGGCTCAAAAATTTTTTATTATAAAATTAAAAAATAAAATCTTTATTTATTTTTGAGCTCAAAAAAAATGTTTTTTATTTTTTAATTTTGTATTTTACATTAAAGTTTATTACCCTAAATTTTTATTAAAAAATATTTAATTATTACAAAGTTATTAACAATCTCGTAGAGTACTAGAAAAAATTTCCCCCTCTATGGTCGCATCAATAACTCAAAAACGGATGATCTGAAAATAACAAACCCAAATTGCTTTTTAATCGGTAAGAATTTAGTTATCGTTGCACGTACGGAATTTTGAAAATATTTTAATTTTCAAAAAAATGGCGACTGATTGAAAATTTTCTCATTATTTTTACTGTTTTTTTTTTTTATTTTAACCCGGCTAAAAAAATCTTTAAAATCAAAATTTTTTAAATTCCGTACGTTCAACGATAACTACATCCTTAATGATTAAAAAACAATTTGGGTTTTTATTTTCAGATGGTCCGTTTTTGAGTTATCGATGCGACCATAGAGGGGTAATTTTTTTCTAGTGCTCTACGAGATCGTTAATAACTTTGTAATAATTAAATATTTTTCAATAAAAATTTAGGGTAATAATCTTCAATGTACCCTTAGTAAAATAAAAAAAATCCGATCCCCAAATTCCTTTATTTTCCCTATCAAAAAAATTCCCCAAAATCATATTTTCTTTGGATCATCACAGTGGTGTTCTTACTTAAGGGGGGGGGGAAATACGTGTACAGGCTTAAAAAAATTCAATTTTTTTTTTTTATAAATGGCTTGTAAAACTATTCAAAAATATAGATTTAAAATTTCAAGTCAAATTCCTATTCGTTCAAAAGTTATAAGCGATTTAGTAATTACTTTAATACTATTTTACATTAACTTTTTTTTCAAACACGTTTTTCTCGAAACGAGTTTTTTCAAATCTATGTGCAGTCTAGCTCAAAGAGTTTTAAACCAATCATCTTGCGATATGGCTTATAATTTTTTTTATACAATTACCTTGAATATGAACCTCAATCGAAAGCGATATTTTTATTTAAACTATTTTTTTTTTAATAAACAATGTATGAAAAAGTGGTAAAAAATCACGACTTGATTTCACAGCCCTCTAAAAAATGCAAATTTTTACTTTTTTTTTTTAAAATTAAGGTTCATGTGGAAGATACACCTAAAATGAAGTAATTTTTCTATGCCATTGATTTCAAATAAAAATTGTGGCTTCCATACTGCACACAGACTGCTAAGTCGGATGACAACCTACGATGTGTATTAGCTGATATCTCCGCTATTTGTTAACTTATACTGTTAATACTAACGTATACTGTGAAAATCAGCATGAAAACGAGCTTCTACACGTATTTCCCCCCTTAAATTGATTAAAATTTTCTAAATTTTTTTTTAACTTTACTCTTAGAAAATAAGAAATGAATTGTTAAAAAATGTAACTCTGAGTAAAAATGAAAAGAATAATTTAGTTATTGTTAAAATGTAATTTACTGGTATTATTATTCTTGCACTTGACACCAAATAGATTTAAGACTTGTATAGTATTTAAATTCAAAAGTATTTGCAGAGTCTCTTTGTCGACTGAAATACCAATGTCTGAGTGTCTGACACAGCTAGGGCGTGGGTGGAGGGTGGCAGGGGTTCCAGGATCTTGGATCGGAGGGTTGAGGTGTAGCAGGAATGAATTTACGTTGTTCGGCTATCGGTAGTGCCATCGCGTATCTCTAATCCACCCTGTATACTCTTTGCCTTGTTGAATTCTCCGTCGACTCAATGCAAACCTGCAAGCCCCACTGCCAGGCGAACTGGAGGTATTAGTGAAGAAACTGTTGGACATATACCCTTAGATTTAATGGAATAAGGGAATAAATTCATGACACGAACCTCTATAGCTTACAAAGATACCTTCTTATTTATTGCTCTTATGTATTTTTACCTTTTTGCTTTATTTGCAGTCGCTTGTCTCTTTTAAATTCATTAATTAATTAATTTTATAGTATTTTACTTTTTTTTTTTATTTTAAATCTTCTTTAAAATTTTTTGATAAAAAAATTATAGTTAATCTTGATTTTTTTATCAAAATTTCTTTTTTAAATTTGAAAGCTGAACTCTGGGTCAAATATTGAAAAAAAAAAAAAAAATCACAAAAAACTTTTTTATAGAAAATTTAATTTTCTACAAAAAAATATCTTCTGATTTTTTCATATTTTCAATAAAATTTTGAATAAGAAGAAATCAAGTAAAAATTTGTAAAATCAGATTTTCCAAAAAAAATTTTAAATCAAATTTGGGGTCAAGGGATTAAAAATATAAAAAAACATAGGACCCTTTTTGAAAAAATTTTAATTTTTTATAAAAAAGTATTTTTTATGATTTCTTCATATTTCTTATATTTTCAATAGAATTTTGAATAAAAAGAAATCAAGTAAAAAAGTTTAAAATTAAAAAAAAAATCAAATTTGGGGTGAAGGAATTAAAAATATAAAGAACATAAGACCCTTATTGAAAAAAATAAGTGACTTACCCATCGCACCAAAGAGTATCCCAATAATTTAAGAAATTTATGTACAGTCTAGTATTTATTTAATCAATATGTAAGATTTTAAGAGTAACTAATTAGACAAATTCATGTTATACTTTACTAAGTTCACTATTATATAATTATTGTAACCTGCTGTAAGCACAGCTTTATAAGCAGTTAAATAAATGAAATATTGAAAAAAATTTTAGGAGCGATTACTTAGATTATGAGAATTGCACCCATAATTTTTGGGAAATGTTACTATAATTATGGGAATGGTTCCTATAATTATAGGAACGATATCTATAATTATAACTGTATTATCGGCATGATTCCCATAATATATAGGAATGATTTCCATAATATATACGAATAGTTTCTATAATATTATAGGAATGGTTCCTATAGTGATGATACCTATAATATTGAAGTAATTTTTTTTTCACACAACTGTGGTATATAATTAAGCATTCATTTTAAGCATTCTCAAATGAATGATGCAGCAAACAAACTTATGTCTGATGGAAATGCGGTAGTTGACTGGGCAAAAGAAGTCGGTCTTGAAGTAAACTTTAGTAAAACTAAAGTTATGATACTTGGGAGCAATAAAAAACTAAGAAATCTAAACAACTGGGATCTGCCTCAAATTATCATTGATGGTAATATTATACCTTACATCACTCGTAAAGTTTATGGTACATTAAATTGTCTAAAACACAGAAGAAACATACTCTCTACTTCAACACGTAAACTACTAGTCATGACTACTATAATTCCAATTGTTGAATACTGTTCCTTAGTTTTGATTGACTTATCCAAAAGGCTAGACTACAAACTTCAACGTCTAATAAACAACACCATCAGATTCATCTTTAATTTAAGACGAGATGAACATATCACTCCCTACACGCACTCATTAAACTGGCTCACGGTTAAATCTAAACGAATGTACTCGTTAGCGTGCTTCATCTACAAGCTTCTGAAATCAGGTGAACCAAAGTTCCTTAGAAGTCTCTTCATTGAAGAATCTACAGATATTAGAAGATCGGAAAGAATTGCTGCTAAACAAATTAATGTGTCTTTTAAAATGCCCAATTTCTCAACTACTACTTTTGAACATTCCTTCGTAGTTTCAGCGATCCGAATTTGGAGTGACTTACCATTTGAAGTCACAAATTCACTTAGCTTAAATTCTTTTAAAATCAGTACTTTTGAATTCTTCATGAAACATGAACGAGAAAATGAACCTTAATTTCTAACTTTTAAAGAAGAAAATAAATCCTAATTTTCAAACCGTTTATACACTTTTTCACATTTCTGTTTACATAAGTTTATTGTTCTAGATCATCTCAAATTATCATCTTCTATAATTTGTATATTTTGTACCACTGAGTTAAACTGTTAAATTTTTAAAATTTTTAATACTCAATTTTTTATCCTCAAATTTATTTTCTTTGTTTTATTTGTCAAATTTGTATTCCAAATTAAGAAAATAATATTTCATAAAAAATAATCAATTTTTATATCTAATATTTTCTAAACTAATAGATATCTAATTTTTTCTAAACTTTATATCTTCATTAGACTTACGTGTACTTTATTATAACTCTTTTTGTATACTTTTGCCATCTGGCTATACTGCCTTGGCATTGAAATGAAATAATAAATAAATAAATAAAATAAATAATTAATTATTTTTAACTGAATATATTTTTTTTTGATTAAATGATTCTTTTTTTATAATATCGACGGTCTAATTAACAATTTGTCTAACTCCTTATTTTTTAAAAAGTGATTTTTTAACATTTTGATGTAGCAATAGTCCAATTATAAATTATTTGAACGATTTAAGCGAAAATATTATATCTCTATTAGATATTAAATGGTTTTTTAAAGTGATGATAAATTTTGAACTAATTGTTTTTTTTCGTACAAATGGAAGATTCTCTAAAATGGAGTTAGACAATTTGCTAATTAGAACGTCGATATATATAAATTGATAAATAAAAAAGTTATCGAAATAATATTTATTATTATTATTAATATTATCTAACATAATAATAACTGAGTTAGAATAAACAATTTAAGATTAAGTACACACGTGAATAAAAATTATGAAAAAGAAATTTTTTCACTCTAGTGAAAGATCAATTTTTATTTACAAAAAAAAAATTTATTAGCAAAAAAATATATATAATTACTTTAGATTTTTAAAGTGATTGCTTCATTATTATGAAAATAAACATTTTTCTATTATTATGTGCGTCATTCCCATAATATTATAAGAACCATTGCAATAATTTTTGGAAAGGTTCATATAAATTTCTCTCCGTGTAGATGTAAATTTTCCGATCGAAAAATTTTTAATAATATTAATTAAAATATATAAAAATGAATTATTATCCTTGGAGGCTTTTTAAATAAAAGTGAATTAAAACCCGAGTAAAGTAATTAATCATTTTGTCGACAATGCAAGCCCGAGCTTTCGTTGTCAATAATTAATAATTAATATTTAATTAAATTTACATAATAATAAATACCAGAATCTTGAATATAATATGATATATAATACCGCGCTATTATTCCAATTAAATTAATTAAATCTATCGATTTAGCGAAGCTCAAAACGTCCAATCCAATAAATGCTAATTAGCCATAAATATAAAATTTAAAAATAAATAATTTTGACGGTACAGCAGCTAGCTAGTAAAAGTTGAAGCTTGAAGTCAATAATCTGAGGAATTTTACGACGGTGCAAGTTGTAAACCGAGTTTAAAATTTAAATTTAACCCTCAGAGTTTTATCGTCCCTCGGAGGGGAAGAAATTTATATAAATTTATATTTATATAAATTTGGGTGTATATATTGCTAGACAGTGCATCGAGAGTTGAAATATTATACAGAGTCTAGGGAAGCTCACCCTCTGAACGGCTCGTTGCACCGTTTTCTCAGGCTCGCGATAGTTGATAGCTAAACCAGGAGCAGAAGCTGTAGAGCTGCACCCACGGTATTTCGACTACTTCCGTAACGCGCACGTAAACGTATTTAATTCAACGAGCTGATATCATCTCATGAATTTAATCCATATATCTTCAAGTAATCCAACGTTATTACGTTATAACTAATGGAATGTTATCTCCTGAATAATATCTTATATTTTCATTAATAATATTTTTATTTTCCTTTCATCTCTTTCATTATTTTCGACTTACAGCCCGATGATAGTACTCGGAATTATTTAATTAATTGTAAGAGCAGTATTTGACAGGTATTATTGTTTTTCACTTTCAATTTCAAATTCTTGATTAAATTATGTTAAATATTGAAGATATGAAAAAAATATATCAGATCTTTTTTATAGATAATTTTACTCTCTACAAAAAAGGTCTTCTTTAATTTTGCCCTGTCTCTTGTACTTTTTCCAAAATATGAACTTGAAGTTCAAAACTCAAATTTTAGTCAATTAAAATTTATCCGTGGAGTTTAAAATTTTTAAGTGCTGATTTTGGCTAAAATATTAAAAATACATAAAAATTATAGGATACTTTTTTTTAGATAATTGAATTTTCAATAAAAAAGGTCCTTATCAATTTTGCTCTGTCTCTCTTACTTTTTCCAAAATATCAATTACAAGTTCAAAACTCAAATTTTAGTCAAAACATCCGTGGATTTTCAAATTTTAAAGTGGAGATTTTGGCTTAAATTAAATATTGAAAATACAAAAAAATGATGAGATTTTTTTTTACAATAATAAAAAATAGAATTGATATATTAAATTAATTTTTTTATATAAAAATTATTTTTGGAGTTTAATAAGGTTCAGCGAAACTTAGACTTCCTCATAAATTTAAAATAACTTTTTTCTTTTAACAGCTTTTAAACAGAAGTAATCAATTCCAAAATCTAAACAGTTCTTTAATTTAAAAAACGACGTTGACTGCTGCAAACCGCATCAAAATCGGGTGATGTGTTGAAGAGAAATCGTACACTAATTATTTTAAAAAAGTGTCTTTTTCAAATAACGTCGAATTTATTCTCGAATTATTTTTGATGACATAATTTAACTATGAATGCTCAGAAAACTGAGTCAGAGGCCGCCAATTGCTTCAAAATCATTTGGTGCGCTTGTGAGATATATAATTTAAAAAGTAAAATCTTCAGGCCTACAAGATTATTCAACTTGAAAAACCAAGAAAAAGAGTGCAAAAAAAAATTACGAATCTTTTTTTTCGTGCTATTACTTTGAATTGTGTGAGAACTATGAGTCTAAAATTTTTCTCATCGGGAGTTCCAAATACTAGAATTTTCTCAAGAGAACTCTTTTTTTTTTATCTTGATATTATTTTTACTCAAACGAAACCCGTCAAAAATTACGACAAAGTTTTAAAATTTTTTTTACTACCTCAATTTTTGTTAGGAATATATTGCTTCAACTAACAATGTCTCTTTTTTGGGTGATTTATTCCTCTCTTTGGGTTCTTTCGTAGACTTATCGATAAGAAAATGTTATTTTTTTAACGATATTTCATTTTCGGATGAAGAAATTTTTTTTTCACTCTTTCAGGGAGTACCCCATTTTGCCCGCAAAAAAAAAAATTTTTTTTTCTACGGCAACTTGAAATTTGATTATTTTCCTTTAATTACGACTGAAAACGAGAAAAATCAGCGTATTTAAGTCCTTAAAATCATAACGATTGCTTAAGTACCCCATTTTGCCCCCCCCCTCCCCTAAATTGCACTGTGCATACTTAAATATTGACTTTTTTAAAGATATAAGCTCATCTCGATGTTACACTCATCAAGAGCTTTCATTTGAGTACCCACATGCATTTTGATATATTTTTCACATATACATATATATAATATATATAAATATATGAAAAATCGATGTGGGTACTCAAATGAAAGGTCTCGATGAGCGTAATGTCGGGGTGAGCTTATATCTTTAAAAATGTCAATAGTTTACAATATACTAGCTCATTTCTTAATTACGTATCTAGAAATAGAGCATTTTCGAATGCAGCCTCAATAGTTATCATAATAAATTGACT
Organism: Cotesia congregata; assembly: GCA_905319865.3. Taxonomy (NCBI): domain Eukaryota; kingdom Metazoa; phylum Arthropoda; class Insecta; order Hymenoptera; family Braconidae; genus Cotesia; species Cotesia congregata. The sequence goes on along the minus strand of CAJNRD030001118.1, from coordinate 5,221,083 downwards.
ATTGGTAAAAATGATGTGAAACCTTGAAAAGGCACAAATTTAAATTAAGACCTTTGCAATGATACTAAATTTTACTAAAAAAAAAAAACAATTTTATCACATGACTATCCTGGACACAAAATTTTTCTTATTCTCTTAATAAAATAGATTATTGTAAAAATAAATTAAAAATCAAAATAAGAAATAAAAAATATTAAATTGTAAGGTGCAGAATAATTTAAAATGAAAATGAAGGTCTAGTAGTCCAGTCCCTTGAATATGTACCCTAGGTGGAATAGAATGTCTGAACTTATTCCCAGGATTTGGATTATTCTAATCATAAATCTCTCCCTGGTGATTTCAGGGGTTGATTTTATCAAACTGCAGCTACACTGATTTACACTTTTCGCTCGTCAAACTAATCCGTGTACCAACACCGGTGATTATTACCATTATTGCTATTTCAACAGTAAAAACAATTGGCCAATATATATGTAATATTCCTGTGCTATCTCCATGTCTAAATAAATTCTATTTTCCATCGTCTGTCTTCCCCCTATTCTTATCGGATAGATATTGCACTCACACGTACTCGTCATAGGTACGTCGACGTGTATACCTGAAAACCTGAGGGAAATCTCGCCCGTCGTAAGGACACAAGAGTGCCATTTATCGTGAAACCCTCAGAGCTCAAAACTTGCACTCACTGTACATTGTATACTATACAGAGTATAGTATAATATATACGCGACATAGTACAGTGTATATATGTATTTTCTGTTGAACTCTATTCGCGACTCTCCGGCCGGCCAATCGTCTTTCCGCCCTTCTATTTTCTCAGCGTACTTTCTATTATGTGCCTTACACACACATATGTGGAGTGGAGATATATAAATAAAAAAAAGTCTCTTTGTGGTTAAGAAAAATCGTGGTTGCTGTCACCCTTCATTCCGAACCCACTCACGGACCGGATAAAAAAACACCCTGAAAAATTGCACCAACCGCACGCCGATTTATTTCATCTACTACATGATCTCTCACCTGCTCCATTGAATCTCCATTTATTTTCACTCATTTTTGTTATAAATTAGGCTCGCTGCTAATGTAGACTTCGGGACTGTTAAAAAAAAATTATTATAAATTTTTTTTTACTTAAAAATTTAGAGAGAATATCAAATTTTTTGGAATAAAATATCTTATTTAATTATTATCTTATAAAAGACTAGCAGTCCGCCCCGGCTTCGCACGGGTATTTAACAAAAATTTAACATTAATTTAATTATGATGTAATATAGCCTACACAGTTAAAAATTTTGCGTCATTGCGTCAAAAAATTTTGTGTTAATATTTAACACTTTTATGTGTAATTTTAACATTTATTGTGTTAAATTAACACAGAAAAGTGTTAAATATATTTAACATAAAAATTTTTAACACAAAATTTTTTGAGGCATTGACGCAAATTTTTTACTGTGTATGTCACCCGGGGATAGTGTAGCTTCCCAACAGTGAAAGAATTTTTCAAAATGGTTCAGTAGTTTCGGAACCTATTCGATGCAAACAAACAAACAAACAAACAAACAAACAAACAATAAAATCTTTCCTTTTTATAATATTAGTATAGAAGAAAGAGCAAAATTTATAAAGACCTTTTTTTGTAGGAAATTTGATTTCCTAAAAAAAAAAAAAACTCATAATTTTTAATTTTCAATTTTGAACTCAAAATTTACAGAATAAAATTTTTAAATCCACGGATAAGTTCTATAACTTTACTTCTGAATTTAAAATTGAATTTTGGAGAGAGGGAGAAAGATAGAGCAAAATTTATAAGGATTTTTTTTTGTACACTGAAAAAAAAGTTTTTTTCCACCTAGGAAATTTTTCCCTCCAGTAAAGAAACTGGTATACCTGTGTGAAGAATACCAAAGTTTTTTTCCTACTCTAATAAGTATGGTGATTTTTAAAAAACTCGGTTTCCTTCTCAGCAAAATACCAAAATAAAAATATGGCCGACTTAACCTCATTTGACATAGATGCATACGATATGTTTATGATACGGTGGATCTTTTTTATTTTAATTAATAAATTAATAATTATTAATTTATCAATTATAATTAAATTTAAGAAAATTAAATTAGTTAAGTTATAATAATTAAATTTTATAAGAATGACACTGAAGTTGACAGAGATTAAAAATTTTTTTAGAATTTTATGGCAATTAAATTATTATAAAAAAAAATTTAATTAAAAAATTCCACATGTGAAAATTAATAAAAATAAATAATAAATTAATATATACAACTTTCCAATGATATAAACAAACACGCCAGGACTGTGAAATTGGAGGGAAATCAGAGAATTGGCGGCGCCACCGCTGCGGTTGCTATGGTAACGCAGTATAAAGTTTTAGCTCCAGAAAAAAATTAGGTATTCTCAGGAGAAAAATACCAGTTTTTTTATATTAAGAAACGTATATTGGATATAAAAAAACTTGGATAAAAATACTTTGTATTCTGGGTGGAAAAAAACTTTTTTTTCAGTGTAGGAAATTAAATTTCCTAAAAAAAAGGTCTGAGATGATTTTTTTGTACAGTTTCATTCCCTTCCCTCCAAGCCTCAAAACCTCAGTTGCTCAAAATTTTTATCCTCTACAAGTCGAAATAATTAGCGAGTCTCTACAAGCTGATTTTGTACATATCGATGATTTTCTAACGCAACCTCGTATCTCAAAAATGACAATTTTAAAGATGACGTGAAAAATAGCTTATAAAAAATTAATATCCATCTAAAAGCAATATTTATCAATTATATTTTCTAAAAATTATTATTAATCTGGTTAATATTTTTTTCAGTAACACATTCATAATTAATTATTAATTTTCTAGTAAAACTCTTTCATCTTCAAACTCAAAAAATTAAATTTTACCTCTTTGTCTTGAACGTAGCAATGTTTTATTTTACAACCTTTACAACTCAATTATTTGAGACTTTTAAGATGACTTGAACAATACTACATGCGCTTCATGGGCTTCCATCAAAGAGGCAAGAATCGCATTCAAAACTTTACGAATTTTTATAGAGCAAACCAGCAACTCTGAAGAACAAGAATATTCTGCTCTTTATACCTTGGACAATGCTATAGATAGAGAACAACCAAATTATCTGAAGCAAAAAAAAATTACTGACTTTTTTTAATGCCATATTTTTTTAATATATTTATTATAAAAAAAAATTTTCAAGATACAAAATAACTTATTAAATATAAATGAATTTTTTTCTAAGTGTTCGCTTTTATAAAGCGGTTAATAAATACCTTGGGAAGACCAGAAATAAAAATAAAAAAAAAAGTAGGGCTTAGTCTGATATAATACCACCAAGAAAGATAAAAAGTAAAAAGAATATAATAAAATATATATGAAAAAACGATATTGAGTATTAGTACAGTGCATTTTGTATTTTATGGTATGACCTTTCCTAAATCCTTTTGAATATACGCGGATATTAACGATAAAGTGATAGTTTTAAATGAATGTCCTTATATTTCATATTATGTATCTAATATTATGGTAAAAATCGTAAACATTATTATCTGTTATATGTTTATCATTTTCCTTGTATTATACATAAAAAGGAGGTTTATTATCGATAAATATGAGAAAACAGCGAAAATTAAATTATTTGGGTTTTATTACTTCAGTGGGTCATCGAGAGTTAAGTGGTGATTAAGTTTCCATGACTCATCGGTTATTATTACAATATAGTTTTAATTATAACATAAAATAAGTGGTTTTATATTTTTTTTTTCGAAATAAATCAGACTGAAATTAGCTTAAATTCCAGGGGTTTTTATTTAATGCCACGGGCGGTGGAAGTATACAAATAATCTCATTAAAACTTGCGCTCGAGTTGAGGTGAAAAATTTGACGGGGACTGAAATTTTAAAGAGTTAAATCTTCAAGATTCTTCAGTGAGTTATTATTAAATTTTTGAGTTTAGAGTAAGATTGATGTTAAACATACAAATTATCTCATTTATTTAAGATAATAATTACTTAGTTTATTTAACAACTTTTTAATATAATTTACATTTTATTATCATTATTAATTTATAATGAATATTAATTTATTTATTGAAATTTTGAATGTTTATCTTTCAACTTAAAATTATAGGTTAAATATTAGATACAAAAAAATTGTGTCAAATCTTTTTTTAGGAAATTTAATTTCCTATAAAAAAGATTCTTATCAATTTTGCTCTATCTCTTTTTTCTCCAAAATTTGTATTTAAAAGTCAAAAGTTAAGTTATAGAACTTATCCGTAGATTTCAAAATTTTACTCTTCAAATTTTTGGTTAAAAATTCAAAAAAATTCAAAAAAATTATCAGACCTTTTTTCAGGAAATTAAACTTTCATTATGGAGGCCACAGAAACTCTCCACCGATGACATTCGCTCTCGTTTCAAGGTCAACAGCCTAATTGTTCGACGCCAGGTCGAACCTGAAATACTCAGCAGCTTCGAGTTTGCCTCCTCCTCATTATCATTTAGCCATAATCGTCTACTAAAAACGACAAAGACACAGAAAAATTACGTCTTCCACACTGAAAAAAAAAAATTAAGGTAAAAGACCCAGTTACTGACACTTGCAATTTTATTCCAATTAAAAAAAAAAATTTTCTCAAAAAACCAACTAGGGTAAAAGACCCCATTACTGACACTTTCTTTGATTTTGGTATTTATTCAATTAATTAAATCATTAATTTCAATAATAAATATATTATTTATAATCTTTAAGACCTTTTCATCAAAAAAATTTGTAATTTGTGTTCCAAGTAGAACATTTTTTCATTGAAAGAAAAAGTGCCACTAATGGGGTCTTTTACCTTATCTAAAAACTTATAATTCACAAATTGTATTTATTGATTTATTGAGTTGGCTTTTTTTCAATAAAAATAAAATTGTAAGTGTCAACAACTGCCTCTTTTACCTTAATTTGATTTAAGAGAAGAATTCTTGAACCAAGAACATAATTTTGAAAAGGGTAATTGTCTTGAATCAAGACGAAAAATTCTTAAATCAAGAATTTTTCTACTCAAATCAAGAATATTAATTTCTTCAAAATTATATACTTGATTCAAGAACATTTTTTTTCTGTTCACGGGCCGCATAAAAGGATTGCCAATCTTGTCAACTCCTTACACGTGGACATAGACTTCTACAGTGGTACATATCAAGCATTCATCGCGAATACCAAAAATAAACTATTTCCCTATCGATAATCGAATGTTTAATTATATCACGTAATTTATTCACTATTCTTTCTTTTTTTATTTAATCTGCTTGTTTTTTCAACATTGTATTTTTACTCTCTATATGCACAGTAAAAAATTTTTCGTCATTGTGTAAAGTGTAAAAATGTTTGTGTAGAATTTAATATTTTAAGTATGTTTATTCAACACAAATTGTGTAAAAAAAGTTATCAACACAAATTTTTGGGTTAAATTTGACGAAAAAATTTTTACTGTGTATGGTATATAAAGCCGATTGGTGTTTGTTTTCTCAATAAATAAATAAATAAATAAATAAAAAAAGTTCTCATCAATTTTGTCCTATCTCTCTCCCTTTCCTTAAAATTAAAATTTTAAATTCAGAAGTGAAGTTATCGAACTTAATCGTGGATTTAAAAATTTTACTCTTTAAATTTTGGGTTAAAAATTGAACATTCAAAAAAATTATAAGACCTTTTTTTTAGGAAATTAAATTTCACCGTGGCTCTAATCCTTGAGTCATTATTTAGAAAAAAAAAGATTTAAATCAGTAGTACAAATTTATTTTAGTCAGACTTTCCAATTTGTATAAAAAAAATAAAATATTCTTGCAATTAGATATTAAAACTAAACAAGTCTTTAAAGTGGAGCGCTAATTATAATAACGAATAAAATCCCTCACAAATAAACGCTAATTAAGTGGCTCAGGAATGTCGGCCCAAAATTCCGTCTTAACAAAGACGCATTAATTATTTAATTGAATTCAACAAAAGTAGATGCTGCTTATAATTATAATTACAAATTACAATTTATTAAAATGTATTAGATAGAGGTGCAGATAAAATTCGCAAGCTCAGCAACACTCGGATGGTTGATGTCTTCTGAAGATACTAGAGCTGAGTCTGATCGCTGGAGGGCGCAACTGCGGTCCTCGAAAGCTCTATCTTTCTTGCTCTCATTATCTGCCGGCTCACCTCGAGACGACGTCATGTGACGAAGAAACTTAAGTGGGTGTAATTAAAGATGGCCGCCGCGACCCGGAGATATTGTCACGCCGGAAAAATAGCGACCGCATAATCACAATAACTCATTACTTATTACTTAACATGTAAAGTTAATTTTTACTCGAAACAAAAACGGAAAATCTTTAAAAGAATTTTCTTGGAAAAGTTTTTTTGTTATAAATTATAAATTATAATGCAAATTACGAGCGGCATGACTCTTACTCCCAACAGACGGGAAAAGATACCGACTTATATCCGTGAAAACGCGTGCGTGATTCATCCCCAGAGATGAGAGCGCGAAACTACGTGACACAGGGGACGAATAAAAATTTTTCTCTCTCAGTTATTCTATTCTTATTTTATCGTTTGATTTTTTTTGCTGTTTTTTCTACGCCGCGGATCGCAAATGGAGAAGATTGTGTGTTTAGTCCAGAACCAGAAAGTTGAATTATTTTTTTTTGCTCTGCTTTTATCCACAGAATCGTTTTTATAGAATTTTTTTTTCTCCGTCGTATTTATATAAATTTTACCTCAATATCTTTGGAAGATAGTTTTATTACAGAGAAATTTTTTGCAGTCATGCATGAGATTTTTTTGTAGATATTTATTTTTTTTTGTAACCTTTGAAAGTACAATTTTGTATAACTTTATTTTTTATCTTATTAATTAATAGTGGAAAGCTCGAAAAATATTGAATTTAGAAGAATTTTATGACACCAAATTTGTAGAGAATTTAATTTCCAATCAGATGAGATCTTTATCGATTGAAATTTTTCAATTTTCTCCCCCGTCATTGCAAAAATCAAAAATATAATCATCAAAATTCTTTACTACTCTTTAAATTTCCACTTTCTGATTTTTAAGTGGCGACAACTCCTAAACTATCGAGTTTCCCAAAATTTTGAAAGGGACCAAATTTGTAGGAAATTAAATTCCCTATTAGATAAAGCCTTTATAAAATTTTTAATTTAATTATTACCTCCGTAATTGCAAGAATCAAAAATATAATCATCAAAATTCTTGACTAGTCCTTAAATTTCTACTTTCTGACTTTTAAGTAGCGATAACTCCTAAACTAACGAGTTTCTCAAAATTTTCAGAGATCAAATTTGTAGGAAATTGAATTTCCTATTAGCTAAAGCCGTTATTAAATTTTTAATTTTTTTACTAGCCCCGTAATTGCAAAAATCAAAAATATTATCATCAAAATTCATTAGCAATCCTTATATTTCTACTTTCTGGTGCTTAAGTTGCAATTACTCGTAAACTATTGAATTTATCAAAATTTTTAAAGAGATCAAATTTGTAGGAAATTAAATTTCCTATTAGATAAAGCCTTTATTAAATTTTTAATTTAATTACTACCTCCTTAATTGCAAAAATCAAAAGTATTATTATCAAAATTCATTAACAATCCTTATATTTCCACTTTCTGATGTTTAAGTAGCAATTACTCTTAAACTATTGGATTTATCAAAATTTTCAGAGACCTAATTTGTATGAAATTAAATTTTCTATCAGATAGAGCCTTTATCAAATTTTTAATTTAATTACTACCCCCGTGATTTCAAAAATCAAAAGTATAATCATCAAAATTTATTAGCGATCTTTATATTTTCACTTTTTAATGCTTAAGTAGCAATTATTTTTAAACTATTGAGTTTCTCAAAATTTTCAAGGAGACCAAATTTGTAGGAAGTTAAATTTCCTATTAGATAAAGCCTTTATAAAATTTTTAATTTAATTTCTACATCTGCGATTGCAAAAATTCAAAATATAATGATCAAAATTCTTGACTAGTCCTTAAATTTCCACTTTCTGACTTTTAAGTGGCGACAACTAAACTATCGAGTTTCCCAAAATGTTCAAAGAGACCAAAATTGTAGGAAATTGAATTTCCCATGCACTTAAGCTAAAATTTTTCAATTTCACCCAATATTCTCCATATTTATCTCGATCTGCGCAGCATGGCTCTTACTGTCCAAAAAAGAGTTTTCCTCGGATCGTTTATTTTTTTATCCAGATCTTTATTCTCTTGCTTAGCTACCAGCACTGAGGGGTTGACTATCGATCGTCGTTTGAAGGGTGTGGTGCCTTCTCCTTGGTGTTGAACTCCTCTACGGCAACGAGCAGCGCTCAGCACGTGGCGGTACTCGTGCGAGAGAGCAACCCGCCCGTCACGAGTTACCAAGTTACGGCTACTTGCGTTTCTACCCTTGTTTCATCCCCCCTCAACTCTCCGGCTGCTCTCTTTCTCTACGGATACATGTTGCCAGTTGTCTCGACTTTCCACCCTCTTATCAGAAAGAATAAGAAATGTCTTTTCTTTTTGTTGGCTCTTTGCACACGATTCTCTCCGCTGATGCTGTTTTCAATGCGCTGCTCTTTTATATTAACTCATTTAAATATTATAAATTTGTACTTATATTCACACTGTTATTACCATCTTTTTCCCCTTAATTGCCAAAAAAAAATTAAAAAATTTTTTAACTCTATTTTTTATACCGATATTTTGTCGTTTGTGCTAATCAGCGTGGAAATTTTACCGAGACATTAACAATGATGGCCATTATCAGTATTTTGTTACACAACACCCCCTTTTATCTTTTACCCGAGTCGGGAAATTTTTTTACGACCATAATACTTCCCGGGGTGATTGATTGCTATTCAGAAGAAATTTTATCGATAAAAAAATTTTTTTTTATTATTATTAATCACTTTGTGGAGAGAAAATTTAAACAGCAGATAAATTTTATAAATTAAACTAGCAACCTTGCATCAGTCACTATGTAACTGCCGTAACTTGTTAACTATAAGTAAATAAAATTTTGCTTTATTAAATAATGACTTTTGTTAAATTGCATTGTACTTTCTTAACTATTGACGTTTTTAAAGATATAAGCTCATCCCGATGTTACACTCATCAAGAGCTTTCATTTGAGTACCCACATGCATTTTCACATATTTTTCATATATGCATGTATATAATATATATAAATATATGAAAAATTGATGTGGGTACTCAAATGAAAGATCTCGATGAGTGTAACACCAGGATGAGTTTATATCTTTAAAAATGTCAATAATTCACAAGATACAAGGTCATTTCTTAATTATTGACATTTTCAAAGATGTAAGCTCATCCTGATGTTACGCTCATCAAGAGCTTTTATTTGAGTACCCA
>CAJNRD030001118.1:5179610-5204156 GCA_905319865.3 Cotesia congregata | reverse complement strand
TTGACTCAAGAATTTATTCTCTTGACTCAAGAAAATCATTTTCTTCAAAATGGTATTCTTGGTTCAAGATTTTGGCTCTTAATTCAAGTTAATTTTTTTATCAGTGTACTTAAAAAATGATCGCATGATTTGTAAAAAATATAAAATACAGTTACTGAATTTTCTGTACAAGCAACGTTAATATTTACAAAGTAAAATGGTAAATTTTAAACGCAGCGCTAAAAATGAAACTATAATTATTGATTTGCTTGGACTGCTAAAATATACATTTCAAGAATAGAATTTTTACTGTTTCACTTGTTAAATTCTCCGTGTGGGACCTTTCCCTTCTCCTCATTTGTAAAGTTAATGCTCTAGCATAGCATTAGTACTATCTTTTTCGTCAATGCGCAAGACCATATATTGAATCGGCAATTTTTACTGTTTGAAACTAATAATTTTTTAAGAGAGAGAGAGAGTGAGCGAGAGAGTCGTTATTTACTATAGTGACAGCTACTAATCATTTATTTTCGATATTAAATTATATAAATTGTGGCTTTTACACTTTCTACATTAAATTTTGTAATATTTACATTTTTGCCACCCCCGATGTCCGCTTTACTGTTTAAAACTATAAAAATTAACGGGAATCCGAGTGAATTTTACTGTTAACTTTTTCCGTGGATAATTAAAAAAACAATTGCTAATTTTTAACTCCTTTAAAAGAGTCAAAAAAATATTTTTCAAGTCCGAAAAATATTTCTTTAATTTAAAGAAATAATTAAATAAATATAAAGTATCACAAGCTGAAAAATAAAATACTGGAGTTTGTTTTAAAGACGGACTATAATTCAAAAGATATATAACATTGGTAACTCCCTTTAGCTCTCGAGGAAAACTACCCTCGACTACCCTTGAAAAAGTTTCATACATAAATGCATGTCCTGGCCCTCGGAAAAGGGAATTAGAATTATTTTGTCGCTACATCGGGAGCACCACGTAAGTAAACATAAATAATTCATATAAATTAAAAGGCAAAGGCCACCGAAAAATATCAAGTCTAACATGTTTTTAAAGTAACTTGACCTTTTTTTTTTTATTGTTAATTTATTTTTTAATTACACCTGTAATTGAAGTGTGATACCGTTATTTTTCCACTTATTTAATTAATTTGTAATGCAAATACAAAACCTGCTGGTATAACTATTAAAACATTTTAGGTACTGTTTAATTGACCCTAGTACTCAGCAGAAAGTTAATCAGTAATTGGGTACTGCGACACCTGTATAAAATAACTTCTCTAATTAGATAATTGCCTTTATAACTCCAGAAATTTAACCTGTGACAGTGGGACTGGCTGAGTAATTTACTTTAAAAGAGACTACAAATCGATAAATATTAATGCTTTTATATAATTTAAGGTAATGTCATGTATTATGAGATGATAAAACGGAAAGGGAATAATTTAATCCCTCTCGGATACTTAACCCGAAATATGTTGACCCGACAGAGCCATCGAATTGTCGCAATGCGGTATGGAGATCTATAGACCGATTTGCCAATTCGGTTAAGACTTTTATCACAACAGTGACATCACTTCATCCGAGCTATATATCTATACTCGCCGTTTTAGGCAATAAAAGCCGCGGAATGTTATGATTGAGTAGTAAAACAAACTATGCACTCTAATGGGATTTTTTTAATATTTAATAAGATTTATTAATTAAAAAAATCTTTTTAATTAATATTTATAACAGATTTTTTTATTAATTAAAAATTAATTATTAATTTAAGAAAAAATTGCACGACTCATGATGCGAAGTTTTACGATCGAAAAATTTTTTTCACCTCATTTTGGCGACTATTTTTAGTATTATAGCCTTGTTAGTTCACGGAATCAAGATATTTTGCATACTATTGTCGAGATAATTTAATGGAGATTAGTTCCATACTTTTTAAAAATTGATTTAGTGCAATAGAAATGGAAAAACGCATCAAAATAGGTCAAAAAATTTTTCTGTCTGTCATGTATGAAACTCCGGAAACACTATAACTTGTGAAAAAATCAATTATTTGAGTTAAATTTTTTTTTTTTAATTCTAATCGGCAATTGTAGGTCACCGAATGTGAATGGCTAATTAATTCAGTGTCGTTTAATTACAATTAATAAAAAACAAAAACTACAAGACTGTAGATCTATATATATCCATGTAAATTAACATGGATGGTGATATATCTATATCTATATCTATAGATATTATTTATGTACATTTATTCCACCAGGGGCGCTAGTGCAGTACCTTCCTAGCACAGCTGTTTTTTCGGCAACTAATTTTGAACGATTTATGTTTTTTTTTTTTAATATTTCATAATTAAATGAGCATTATGAGTCGTGCACTTTTGGATTTTCCAAACTTTTTTTTTCTTATATAAAGACGACAAAAATTTTAATTTAATAACTATTTGTCCATTCAAAAATTTCTTGTTTTTTATTAAAAATTATTTTTACAATAATAATTAATTGGCTATTCATTATTAAAAATCTGGAAATCGGTTGACCGTGCAGGCCAACCCTAGAACTTCTCGCAGTTTGAATTTAAAGCGCCTTAAAATGCGTTTTTTTGGTTAATATTAAAGCTTTTCAAGCTGAAAACGCCATTTTTATTTATTTATTTAATAATGCAAAGGCTGTTGCCAAATGACAAAGTTTTTGTTTTTTATTATTAAAAAATTTATTTTTAAAATTTATTATTAAAAAATTTATTTTTAAAATTTATTAAATAAAAAATATTTCTTCTGACTCATAAAATTTTTTCACTTAACGAATTAATAAACTTCTTTTGATAAAAAAAAAATTCTAATTCTCAGAGAAACAATGTAGTTGACGTCAAGAGCATGGAATAATTATTATGCAACAAAGTGAGCAGCCGAGCGCGTCTTTGACTCCAGGAGGCGCGACGAGTATAATCTAGTTTCTCGGCTTTGCGTTCTCTATGATGCTATTACATCTCCAGCTGCTCACTCTTCATCTTAACTCACCCTTGCTGTCCCCCACTACAAAATATTTGTATCTCTGAAAAGTTACACCCCCTCTACTGTCTCTGATATGTGCCGGAATGGTTGGCGTGAGCACGGCCGTGTCTCTGGATCAGCAGACAATGTGTAGTTGTAATTGTAACACATAGACGGAAACTGTTCCCATCAAACTTTCGGGTACATATGTAAGCTTGTCTTCATTAATATGCGCCAAGACATCGTAATTACACATAACATCAAGCAGCTTGAAATATATATATATATAACTGAGCGATTTATAGTTTTTGCAATTATTTATTCTCTTGCAAGTAAATTGTTGTGAGAGTGAAGAGTAGCTTACATTGCGCGTTTTGTGAAGTAGCGCTGACGTATATTGAGAATGATGAAAAAATGGTAAAACAAGTGGGACCGCAGCAGCCCCCACACTCTTCGAAGGGATTTTCGAGTGAATCGAGAGTGACATTTATTTGCCCTAGCTGCCAACGGTCGCTCTTTATTGGCCGAACGTGACAAACGTGACTAAAGGATCATTTTGGGGATCATGCGTGTAACTCCAACGAGGATGTACATGTGTGTGCCCTGCCCATCTTCATGATTGCCTTCTGCTCAATTCACTACTTTTCACGGACATTTTATGTCCAGATGCAAGCTCGTCATTAGAGAAAATTTTTTTTTTTTTTAAGGCTATTTTTAAATTTATTTGGCAATTTCTTCGTACACCAGTTATTTGACAGACAGACTTTAATTTTAGTAGAATTTCAATTTAGAAATTGTTTCAGGGACTCGCCTTTGTGTCTTTTGACTCGGGAAACTTTGAAGAGTCATGAGACATTATATTGCTGTTAAGGGCGTGTAATTTTATTAATTATCAAAATTTATTAGATTTTTTTTTTATTTTACTGGTGCAAAAATTTTATAAAAATAATTATTGATTAATTTTTATTTAAAAATATTTTCTATTAAATATTAACAAAATTTTTACTCTAAAAAATTAAATTAAATTAATTTACAATTACATTGGATTAAAAAATATGTAATTTTATTAATTATAAAAATTTACTAGATTTTATTTTTACTGGTTCAAAAATAAAATTTTACAAAAATTATCAATGATAAATTTTTATTTAAAAAGATTTTTTATCGAATATAAATAAAATTTTTACTCTAAAAAAAATTGCATTAAACATTTAAAATTATATTGAATTGAAAAATATGTAATTTTATTAGTTTTAAAAATTTCTTAGATTTTTTTTTATTTTGCTGGTGCAAAAATTTAACAAAAATAATTATTGATAAATTTTTATTTAAAAATATTTTTTATTTAATATTAACAAAATTTTTATTGCAACAAAAATAAAATTAAACATTTAAAATTGTATTGGATTGAAAAATATGTAATTTTATTAATTATAAAAATTTTTTAGATTTTTTTTTTTATTTTACTGGTGCAAAAATTTTATAAACATAATTATTGATAAATTTTTATTTAAAAAAATTTTTTATTAAATATTAACAAAATTATTCTTAAAAAAAATGAAATTAAACATTTAAAATTATATTTGATTAATTATTAAAACTTTTGAGTGGATTTAAAATTTTTTGTTTTTCTAAAAAATTTTGTATTCATTTTTATTTTTAAAGAAAATGTACTTGATGAATAATTAATCAAGAAGAAATCTTATAGATTGAATAAAATATTTTTTATTCCAGCCTTAGTCTTTTATCGAGCGTATCTTGAAGATTTATCCCCATATAGACATCAGTTTTTTACTTCCCCCAGCTTCCGAAGTTTCACGTAAGGCAAAAAGTTTTATTCAAGTATCAACAAGAAGTAGAGTGAAGGCACCAAGAAACAAAACTGTCAAAGCCGAGGAGATAAAACTACCCGTTTGAATTTCCAAAGCAATATAAAACTAGTATGCTCTTATTCACTTTTTTAGCTTTTACTCTAAACTTAAACCTCTTTAAACTCAATACCATTTTTCTCGGGCTTAGGTACTCTATATCTTCTGATCAATAAGGATTATATGACCCAATAACTCACGGAAAATTACTAAAATTTATTTCTACAGATACACAATATCAATAGCCGATTCTGAGGAAATAAAAATCTAGCGAAATATAAGCTGCAAAAAAGTAACTAAATTACGAATGCGCCCATTACTAGTTACCGGTTACGGATCATCCTGATAGATTGAAACTTTGCACTTTGTAACTTTTAATGTTTCTGGAAAATCCTCATCCTTATCCTCATCTGTTTTAACTTTTATTTTCCATTAACTATTTTTATTTATATACTTCTGCTGCATCGATTATTTTTCTTATTTTATTGAGGCTCGGGTACTCGGGCACTCTGAGGTGGTGTTACGTTTTCAAGATTTTTAATTCCCATATTGCCGATTTATTTTATTCATTTTATTTATTTTATTTATATAATACAATTTTTATAGAACCGAAAAAGAAAATTATTTGTGTCTTAATAAAAAATAATAGTTATGAATATTGTGTAAAAAGGAAACAAAAATTTTTTTTACAACAAGTATATATTTATAATTTAACTAGCAACATGCAGTTATTATGTGACTGCCAAGAATTGTGAACTATAAATAAATAAAATTTTGCTTAATTAGAAAATGACTATTGTTAAATTGCACTGTACTTCCTTTACTATTGACGTTTTTAAAGATATAAGCTCATCCCGACGTTATACTCATCGAGACCTTTCATTTGAGTACCCACATCAATTTTTCATATATTTATATATATTATTTATATGTATATATGAAAAATATATAAAAATGCATGTAGGTACTCAAATGAAAGGTCTCGATGAGTGTAACATCAGGATGAGCTTATATTTTAAAAAATGTCAGTAGCTAACAAGATACAAGGTCGTTTCTTAATTATTGACATTTTTAAAGATATAAACTCACCCCGATATTACACTCATCAAGACCTTTCATTTGAGTACCCACGTGCATTTTAATATATTTTTCATATATACATATATCTAATATATATAAATATATGAAAAATTAATGTGGGTACTCAAATGAAAGGTCTTGATGAGTGTTATGTCGGGATGAGCTTATATCTTTAAAAATGTTAATAATTCACAAGATATCTGTTAAATTGCACTGTACTTTCTTAACTATTGACGTTTTTAAAGATATAAGCTTATCCCGATGTTACACTCATCAAAAGCTTTCATTTGAGTACCCACATGCATTTTGATATATTTTTCATATATACATATATCTAATATATATGAAAAATTGATGTGGGTACTCAAATGAAAGGTCTCGATGAGTATAATGGCGGGGTGAGCTTATATCTTTAAAAATGTCAATAGTTCACAAGATACAAGGTCATTTTCTAATTATGTAGCTAGAGATAGAGCATTTTCGAATGCAGCCACAATATTTATCAGTTTAATTAACTATCGCTGGGAAAGATATGAAGCCTTGAGAAGGCACAAATTTAAGTCAAGACCTTTGCAATCCCTACAATAAAAATAAAAGGCCATTTGGCACCAGCCAAGATGGAAGGTAGATTTCATGTAATCCATGATTTTAATTACGATATTATGAATAATTATTATTCCTCAAGTTTATCAGAAAAGTAAATCGGCTGCCAAATTTTAAAATACAGTGATTTATTAGATTTTCAAAAATTTCAAATGGCTGCCATTTCTAAACTATTTGATGGATTCAGCTCATTTTTAAACTCATCCAAGCTAATTGTCTATAGAATAAGTATACCAAGTTTCATAAAGATTCATTAAGAATTGTGGGAGTTATCGTGTCCACAAGCTGTGCGTTATATTACATAAATATATATATAGATATACATACATACATACATATATAAACTTCCAAACCAATGTCATTTTTAAGCCTTACTCGACTAAATAATTGATATAGTAACGAAATTCTGTGTGAATTTTGACACAAGGGCCAATGCAATAGATAGATTTTATGAAATCTACCTAATACATGACAGTTTGAAGTTAGTCAATAGTCGAAAAAAATGGGACCTGATTCCTTATTGGTAGAATATAAACCCTCCTCAGTTACTATTGGTCAATCTCCTGGTACGTGAACATATCAATATATCGATATAAATCGAACAGAATAAATCCATTCGAGAATTCCGATAGGGGTCGCGGGAATGCGCGCCGTTAAAAATTCTAGTGACACTAAATTTCATTAAAAAACCGATTTTATCATATGACTATTCTGGAAACAAAATTTTTCTTCTTCTTTTAATAATATAGATTATCAAAGCTGTAAATAATTAAGTTAATAAATAAATTTATTTATGATTTTTATAACAACTCAATTAATAAATAATTAAAAAAAAAACAAAATTCTTCAATTGAAATAAATAATTTTTTTTTTTAATAAAAGAGCGAATTTTTTTAATTTTTTTTAAAAAAACTTGAAGCTAAGAAATAAAAATTATTTAATTTATAAAAAATAAAACTTGAAAATTATTTATTTAAATAAATTAATAATAAAAAACAAAGTAATTTTCATTCGACTAAAATATTAAATTGTCTGCAGCAATTAATTTAAAAAAAATGAAGCTCTTAAAGTAATTCGAGGTCCTTATAAAGCCGATTGTCACGTTCCGGCGACAATTGCCAAAGAAGAAATAAAAATGTCGATCCCAGTGACTCGGAACAAAGTAGTCGAGACTCAAAGAATTTAAACTACACTTTAGTTTAAATTACCAGCAGTTAATTACTCGTGAGTGAAGATAAAACTGCCAAGTGGAAAACAATAAATTAAAGTTAGTTATTGATCAGAATATGGGAGTTCAGTTCCACCGATTATTCCTGCAAAAATTAACGGAAGAATGAATTAATTACCGGAGCCGGGATTGTCTACAACCGTGCAAGGAGCTGGGTAATGGCGTCAACTTTTGATCCCCCGGATAAACCCATCGGAGTTTAAACACAAAGAGGTATCTGTATAAAAATGTCCGCCAACCGCTCAAAGAACAACACTCGGCTGGAAGAGAAATGTCCTCTTGAAAAACAATAGACTCTGTACAGCTGAAAGCAGAAACCAGGAAAAAGTAAACCGAGGATTTAAGAGAGTATTTGTGCTAATAGAACGAGGTTGGAGGTTGTAAGAGCTGGAAGAATAAAGGGAATAAAAATAAACAAAATAAAAACTACGGTAAGCAAGTGCTTGTCTTCTTGAGGCGCTGCTCCCCTCAAAAGCTCCTAGGAGTAGGAAACACCCGCTGTATATATAAATATACATCGGCACGGAGCAGAGCCTCCGAGCTACTCCCTCTAGTGGTAGAGGGAAATTAAACAATTAGTAACTTTGCACCACAGGCGCTCTCAGCAAGATTTGATTATGTTTTCAGTTTAAGCTCCTTTTCTTTCAAATACGAAGCTATTCAACTTTCAAGTATTTTCTTTATCCTGCCGACTTTTCTAGTATTATTCACGTTTTTTTTATTTTTGTTGGAGACGAGGGAAGTGATAGTTAGGTTTAAAAAATTCAGAGTTAAAATCTGGAGACTAAAGAATTATTTTTAAAATAAAAAACTCGAAGGTAAAAATTATAGTTTGGCCAAAAATAAATAATTTTATAGTGAAATTATAATTATACATCCTTTTTTTGTCTTGGAAAAATTTATTTAATGATTGAAAAATTGCCATATAAAAAAAAATTGATTTTTGACTTTATAAAAAATTTTAATTTATAATTTTTTATTTTTCTATATTTTTTTTTGTTATTTAAAAAAAAAATAATTGAATAATCATCAATAATAGATAATTTAAAAAAAAATCAAAAATTACTTATATTTTAAAATTTAACTCTCTAATAGTGAGAATATTTAGCGACCATGCGCCACCTAGCGGAAATTTCCAAAACTAAATTTTATAAAAAAAAAATGATAAATGTATGTTATTTTAATTTTTTTTATTGAAAAATTTTTTATTCGCGAAAAAATTTAAATAAATTTTTTGAGACGAATTTTTAATTATTTTATTTTTACGAAAATTTAAGATTTTTCTTAAAATTCAACTCTCTAATAGTCAGAATACTAGCGACCATGCGCCACCTAGCGGAAATTTCCAAAACTAACTTTTATAAAAAAATGATAAATGTACATATCAAGTCGAAAATGTCCATAAAGACTGGCACTTTTCTCAAATATCTCCAGCCTTGTAACATATAAAATTCTCTCCGACTTTTCTTCTCTTGTCACGTACCAAGTTGTTTATTTTTCGTCCTCTAAATTCTCTTCTGCACCTAACTACCCTTAAAACTCTCCAGCAGCCCATGGAGAGTCGAGGTATTTTATATAGTATTTTTTATATAGTACTCGACTATACTATACTACACTATATACAAGAAGGAGACGCTCTTTTGTCGCCGCCATTACTCGCCGTCTCGAGACTCCACTTACTTTATTCCCAAGTGTTTATTTATCTTTTCACTCGATTTTTGCCGTCGGCAATTTACCTACACGAGATTTACCATTATCTATGATTTATTTTTTAAATACTTGTACTTTTTCATTATCTGCGGGCATTACATCCACACAAAAGCCCAAATATCTGGCTATATAGTGGATGGAAAAGATAAGGAAGAATTTAACGTAAGAAGACAGACGGGAAAAGCGAGCTCGAGGGGTCGGGTCGCTGAAAAAAGCGAAGCACGTAAAGAGGATAAGAGGATAAGCGGTCCTTTTTTCGGGTAGGAGTTCCAGTGCTGGTTTATTTCTGGACTAGGGCATACTTTTTTCTTATTTATATTGCCTCTCAACGTATAAATCCAAAATCCTTATCTTTGTATCGCTTTTTATATTGTCTATCGATTTTTTTTTGGCAATTATTAAAAAAAATTTAGTGGAGTTTTATGATTTGAAAACTCCTTAAATGAAAATTTCGATTTAATATTGGAAAATTTGTAAACTTTAAATTAATGAAAATGTAAATTTTACTTGTGAGAACATTTTTAATTTTTGAAGAAAAAAAAATCTAAATTGAGCATGAGAAAATTTGTAAATTTTATTTTGAAAAATGTAAACTTTACATGAAAAAAGTGTAAATTGAGCACCAGAAAATTTGTAAAGTTTACATGGAAATGTAAATTAAGCGTTGGAAAATTTGTAAATTTTAAATAGAAAAGGGTAAACTTTACATGATAAAAATATGAATTTAGTGTCTGGAAAAAAAATTAAATTTACATGAAAATGTAAATTAAACATCGGAAAATTTGTAAACTTTACATAGAAAAATCGAAACTTTACATGGAGAAAATATAAATTTATTTTGTAAATGAAATCTTTAATTTACATAGAAAAATCGAAACTTTCCATGGAAAAAATATAAATTTATTTTGTAAATGAAATCTTTAATTTACATGAAAAAATATAACATTAGCATCGGAAAATTTGTAAACTTTACATGGAAAATTATTCATTATAAATTATTCAGTCAGCATTAAAACAATAAATTAATTTGTAAACTTATTCATTAACCCTTGTAAACCATAACCAGGATCATTTGATTACTAATTAAAGCGTAAGATATTTGATGTACATAACTGGAGGTAAGTAAGCAGAGGAACTAGTACGTCAGAGGCAGTGTTTGCTTATTTGAGTTACGGGTAGGAATTCACTGTGCGAATACATTAGAAGATGGAGTAAAAAGATGTCTGACAGAACTCACACAAGCTTGTCAGTGTAGCGCTCTAGTTGCCAAAGAGACTTACGGGTTTACAGACTAAGTCATCATATGTTTGCTCTAAATAATTCACCGATAATAGTAAATTAAATGTCAGCCCACGACTACCTACTAGGTAACAAGCTTTTCGCGAAACTGATTATAAACTTTAACAAGAATTTAAATTTTATAGTTTTAAGCCCGTATTTATGGGACAAGCAATAAATACGCAGCGTTAGGCTGATGAAAAATTGCTCTTACTACTTACCGTTATTTACCTTTTTTTTCTCCGAGAAAAGCTCCGCTGCTTTTGCTTTATATCAAGAAAACTTACAACTCGAGTTATAATTGTTAGCATTTGCGCCGAGTTTCGTAATTATTAATTTATTTTTTCTCGGGTGATTTAATGTTGTTTTTTTTTGTTCCTTTATTATTTATCGCAGGGAATATTTTTTGTAGTAATTAAAAATTGTTATTACTGCAAATGTTGGGTTTTTATTTTGTTGAGAATTAATTATTTTAATTAGTTCGCGCGTTGCAATCAAAAGGAATAAAAAAATTAAAGATTTTATTATTGAAATGTTATTTTCTTGACAATTTAATAAATAATTTTTCCTTTAAAAATAAATTTATTCAATTTTAAAGTCAAATAATAATTACTTGTCTTTTTTTTTTATCAATTAAAAAAAAATTTTAAGTAAAATAATTAAAAAATTTTTAATCGCGAAAAAATTTAAATAAATTTTTTAAGACGAATTTTTAATTATTTTATTTTTACAAAAATTTAAGATTTTTCTTAAAAAAAAAAAAAGAATTTTTATAAATTTAAATCTTAAAAAACAATATTTATTTAATGAATAAATATAAAACAAAAATAGTTTATTAGATAATAAAATTCATTGTGGTGAAAAGGTCTAAAATTCTTTAGCATGCTCGAAATGTTTTTTTCACCCTTGACTGCTTCATCCCCTGTGAGCACAACAACTTGCTCATATTTCATTCGTGTCCATTCACGTTGTGGAATATTTTTTTACTCTTATTATTATTGTACATCTTTCCGCCATTTTCTCATTTATTCTTCCCTGGCACCCTGCTGACATGGAATAATTTGTCTCGAAAAATTTACATATGCATAATATTTTATTTCGAACTCCCACGTATTGTATTTAAATATCACTGAAATTACTCGAGCAACCGAAATAAAACAATAAATGCGGAATGTTTATTTCTTACTACTGTATACTGCGACGGCTTTTTAAATATTTTTTTTTGTTTCGATATTGCGAACTGATGAATACTGCCGTTGTCAATTAGCGATGATGAAATATTATTTAGGTGAATTTATTCATAAATTTAATGCACTTTTGTATTCATTTATTCGTGTTTACGTGAGTTATATTCAAATAAGAGACTAATGAATAGAGAAGATAAAAAACAACAAATCTAAATTTCTGCTAACGAACCTCATTCGAATCAGTGATACTGTTTATCCTACATTTTTTGAAGATTGTAATTAATACTTTGATTATTCATTTATATTAACGATTTTTTGACAATTAAAAAGAATTATTTGGGTATTTTATTTTGTTTTAACATTTTTTTGCTTTGAATTTTATTTCTTCAAAAAATACAATCAAATTTTTATCAAAAATTTATATATTTTAATTTTACCTTTTTATAGTCTTAAAAAATCAAAATATAAAAATATTTACAATTTTTTTTTAAACTTGTTAAATTTTTAAGAAATCAATTTTTATAAACGTTTTTGCCTTAAAATCTTTAAATTTAAATTTTTTATTTAAAAAAATACAATAAAATTTTTATTAAAAATCAAAAATTCTCCAAAAATATAATTAATTTCATTTTTTTGTAAGAATTTTATATTTTTTACATTAAAAAAATATAACATTTGAATTCCACCTTTTTTTTAGTCTCAAAAAATTTTAATATAAAAAATTCTACAATTTTTTTCCGTTCTTTTTAATTAAAAACAAAAACAGATTAAAATTTTCTTAAAATCAGTTTTTTTTTTTAATTTTTTACTTTAAAGTTTTTAAATAAAAATTTTGACTTTTAATCATCAATTTTAAATAATTAAAAATTATTTTTATAAAATTTAACAAGAATATCTATAAAAAATAAAATTTCTACTTAAAAATTGACTTTTTTATAAACAAATAAAAAATTGTTTATTTTCACATAATTCTTAAAAAAAATCAGCAATATTTAGTTCCAATATAATGTTAAAAAAAAAATTGTTTGAAAATTTAGCAATGCACTTTATTTAAGAGTCCAACTCTTCAATGACAAACTTTCTGCTCTTCATTCAAGAGTTGTGATTTATTGATTCTTAAGTACCCTCCAAACATTCTAAAAAAATCAAAACTTCTTAATAAAACACGATAAAAATTTTTCTAATTTTTATTAACAAAATGTTGATTAAAAAATAATTAAAATGTTCTAAACTAAACTTAAAATACGAAAGTAGATAATTTTAATAAATTCCAGAGACCCGGCAGTGCATTAATCCCACGCGAGTAATGCACGCCTCAGTAATTTTTAAAAGCAAAGTTGCGAACAAGTGTTTCCGCTTTAGAATAATTTAAACAGTAATGAGAACTAAATAACTACAATGGATTTACCGAGCGCTTTAATTTAATGTCTATGGAAAATAGTTTTGAGTGTACGCGAACACGAAATAAAACTTTGCGAATGTTACATACACTTGCTCCTCCTTGATTCCCGGCGGCTTAAATTCGATAAAATCCGGGTTACTTTAAATAAAACCTCTTAAATAAATAAATATATCGGGATATAATTTAAGTAAGAAAGTTCCATTTGGACATATGACGGATCGAGTGGTTCTGACATGAAAGATTCGGGTAGACGATCGATAGATGGGGAATTTTCATAAGTACAAGGTAATGACAGTTGATTGATGAAAGCGTATAGTACTTTATATTGCCCGTGGATATATTTTACATCTAACATATAATATTCAAATCATGACGCTCATCAGTCTATTTCTAATCATCCGCTATTGACCCGATTTTTCATGCCGGAGTTTATTTCCCCATTTATTATCTCCGGCGATAAAGATAAATTTTGATATTTATGCCGGTGGAAAAGCGATTGCTAAATAAGCTGCTTGGAATAGAAATTTTAGTAGAAAAAGCGGTCTTTGTTTCTGGCATAAATGTGCGAAGGATGAAAACATAAAGAGCTTCTATCACGAGCTTTGAGATTATGACTGAGTGATACTTGACAACCCATTTGTCGCGCAAATGCCTACATAGGTGATTGGTTATTGGTTATAACCTTGTTTTATAGTATCAAAGGCTTTCTTATGAACCCTGCTGCGTGATACATTTTCTTTATTATTGGATCAATACCCATCGTTTTTTAAGTATTTACTTTTCTTTTTTTTTATACAATTTTTTTAGTTGAAAAATTTTATCTACTGTAGACAAAACAATTTCAAGCTAAATAAAAATTTTTTTATTGATCGTATTAAAGAAAAAAATTTTTATTTTAGAGTATAAAATTCAGGAAAAAAATTTTAAGTCATTGAAAGAAGAATTTTTTGTTTAAATTAATTTTTTTTTTTTATAATTAATTTAGATTTTTATAAAAAATTTTAATATTAAAATTGAAAATTTCTTTAGTCAAAATTTTGCATAAAAAAATTATTTGAAATTTTTGTAAAAAATTTAGGGTAAATGCACCAGTTGTTGACCGGTCACCAATTAGTTGACCGATGTATAAAAAAGTTAATTAATTAATATTTTACAAGGGTTTTTTCATCTTAAAATATTAAAATAAAAAAATATGGCATTTAATCATCATAATAAAAAATTTCGCAATTAATTGCGCAGTGATTATAGCTTTAAAAAAATATTTTGAGTTTGTTTACAACGCAACCAGCCATAAAGCGGTTAAAAATAACTAGCGTACAATTGGAGAGTGAGTGCATTTCATCATTAATTTAGTGATATTTATCGGCATAATATAAAATATTTTAGTTTTATTATGTTAATTAAAGATCAGATTCCAACTTTTTTGAAAAAATAAAGTTAAATTATAAGTTTTAATATTATTTTAAGACCGGTCAACTATTGGATCCGTCAGAAGCCCTTTACCCAGTAAAAAATTCATTCGGTCATTTATTAGATCCTCTGATTTTATCACAATCCAATTAATGACCGTATATTTACAATACTAATTTCTTTACCTCAAAATTAAATCTGTCAAGTGTTTAAAGTACTTAAGTCATTCAATATTTTGTAAATATAAAAATAATCATTATAAAATGTATATTTATAATTAAAATAATACTTAAAATCTTTTTTGATTATTAAATTTTATTTTGTTCTAATTTTTTTAGTGGACGGTTATATCAAAGAACGAATTATTAGAAGAAAAAATTGCTAAGCAATTAAAAAAATAAAAAAGAGTTACAAGCTAGTAAAAAAGCTTTAATTGAAAAAAACAAGGAGAAGAATAAAAAAATTTCAAGTGAATCAGAAGAATTATCGTCATTAAAATGAATTTGTGATTATTTGTGAAAATTATATTGTGTGTTTAGTTTTGTTAAAGATGTCGTTAATACTTCAAAAGTACTCCATAAATTTAATTACATACATGTGGTTTACAAAATTACTTATAATTATTTGAGCGGTCAATTAATTGGATAACGGTCGGTCATTTATTGGGTTTCTTCGGTCAATAATTGGTGATTTTAGTATTTCAAGATTCAAATAATAAAATTAATATAATTTTGTTAATTTTTATTATAAATAGTTATTAATTATTACTAATTAAGTATTTAACTTTAATAAAATCCATTACAAATTGTTTTTAGTAGGTTAATAGATTCTTTATAGCTTAGTACAGAAAAAAAAAACCTTAATCGGTCAATAATCGGTGCATTTACCCTATTTTGTTTTTTAGTTTAAAAATTATATATTACATTTAAAAAAAAAAAAAAAAGTATTTTTACTGTCTAAAAAAAAAAAAACATTACATCAGGTTTTATTTCTTCATCACTCAGACTGGAATTTATTAAAGCGTAAGAATTTATTTGAAATTTTTCTAAATGTTATCTCACGCCCGTCATGTTTCCACGACATAGATCCGAGGTCTTTAACTTTTATTTTAAAATTTACGAGCAGTCGAGGGCAGAAAAGAAGAAAAGTTGAGAATAGAAACTAAAATGGTCAACCTTGTGTGCAGTGATTTACCGTCGGATCATAGGCAAGAGGAATCGACAATTTATCGTGAAATACTCCAGCTCGTAAACTGAATCGCAATAAAATCCCGGATATCTTCTTTGGGAGAAAAGGCTCTAAAACTCTTCCAAAAAGATCTAAATCTTAAGAAGATAGAATAAAATAATTATTTTAAAAACATCCTGTAGAATAAAATGTTCTGCTTGAATAGACAATATAAATTATAATTATAATTATAATTGTAATTTTAAAACAGTAATTTATTTATCCAGACAAGCTTTTGATTGCAGGTAATTGTAGAACGATAAAAAATAATTGCGGTCGGGTAATTACTCCCGGAAATTTCGCTCTCGAGATTAAATTTTAAATTTTATTCCCGCTCACTCCAGACTCGGAAGACAGTCTTCATATCAGTGCTCAGTGTAATCAGCGGCGGATACTCGGATAAAACGGACTATGAGTAAATTCAATGGTAATAGTGATAGTAATAGTAATAGTAATAGCAATTTCACGGTTCGACGCCCGAATGCAAGCCGTCATTAGTAATCCAACTCTTCTTCGCTATTTCCAGGTGCACATAGCTACATATGTATATGGCCTTTTAACTACGTGTAGCAACACGTGTGCTGATTAGCTTCACGCTATCGAAAAAAGGCGACACAATTTTGACAGGATCAAATAAATTTATAATTTAATTTTTTTTTTGTTACTTTTTTATTTTTACTTTAATAAAGAAAAAAATTTAGATTTTTGCTACTATATATTATCGAAAAAAGCTATAAATAATTTTTAAATGAAGAAAAAATGATATTTTTGTTATTTTTTTATAAAAATTCATCATTTTATAAAATTTGTAGTTTTTTCAAAAAATTGGCTCTAACAAAAAATTTTTTAAAGATAATTTAAGATTACAAAAAAAATTTTAAATACTTGAAATATTTTTAAATATTTATTCTCAAAAAAAAAATTATCACTGTAATTTTAATCACTAAATATTTAATCGGTATTTTTGAAAATTAGAAAAATGTTAACTTTAAATTTTTAGGGTGTCAAAAATTTTTATTAAATTTTAGATTATTTGATCTCAGGAATAAGGCCTAGAAACCAGAGTCTGCTAATATTCTAAAAAATTTATAAGATAAACTGATATGTACAAAACTTTATTGCTCAAATTTATGAGTGATTCTATTTATGGTATAGCAAAAAAAAATTGTCAAATTTTCTACAATAAAAAAAAAATTTTTCTTTTCAATTAAATAAAAAAATTATAAAAAAAAAATCGGGCCTGCCCGGGATGAGCGGGAACTATAGTTGTCAAATTGATTGATGTTTTTGGGGAGAAAAAAAAAAAAAGTGACCAACTTTGAAAAAATAACGATTTTGCTAAAAAAACCGATTATTTTATAGAATTGATCATATTTAATTTTTTTTGTGTATTTTTTCGAAAAGTTCATTCAAAAACAAAAATTAAAAAAAAAACAAAGGTAACCAATTATTTGAAAATAAAAAAGCCTCTTTTTTGAGAAATTCATAACTTTTTTTGGGTTGGATGAAAAAATTTGAAAAAATTCTCAAAAATGTCTTTCAAAGGGTACACTGAAAAAAAAATTTTTTTTTTACCAAGGAAATGTTTCCTTATGGATAAAAAAATTGGTATTTTTATGATTAAAATATACGAAAGTTTTTTAACTATAAAAATACAGTTTTCTCACTGTAAAAAAACTAGCCTTATAATAAAACGTGGTATTTTACGGTTAAGAATACCAGTTTTTTTAAATCAAGAAAACTCGAGTAAAAAATTTAGTATTCTCGGTAGAAAAAAATTTTTTTTTTCAGTGTAGAAAAGAATAGAAAAGTTTCAGCTAAATCTAAAGGGGTCGGGTTCAATCAAAAGTGGTCGATTTGGCATGGAATACCCCATATATTTTATTTATTTTCTTTTATACTTTTGCCATTTGGCTTCTGCCTTGGCATTGAAATCTGAATAAATAAATAAAATAAAAATAATTTTTTCAATTTTAAAAAATTTTAAGTAATCCCAATAAATAATTTTAATACAAAAAATTCGTTAATTAAAATTATTTTTTCATCATGATAAAAAATATTTGCAAATAAAACCAATAATAAATAGCGTGAAAACAAACTAACCGTAATAAACTGAACCGGAAATTAGCAAACCTTGGGATAATAAATTATTGGAAAGAATGAATGACTGATCGGCTGAATAAAAAATAAAAAGTAAAAAGCGCTCTCGATTCGTTAATTTTCATCATTTATTGACGGAGAAGCGATCCCAGGTGATAGATATATGACCTCTCTCGGTCTCTTTTGCAGAAGGGGATGGGATCACAGACCTAACTCGAGCGTTGCGGTCGGATGCTGGCGCATAGATAAGCAGCCAGGACCACTGGGAGCGATACAGCCAATTGGATCTGAATCGAGTAATGGCCAATTGGGGAAGCAACATCACTGCTGTGCTCTCAGCCAGCTACGCTTCACACTGTAGATCTATCTATAGGGCACTATAGATCCGCCACACTATACTTCTCGGCTTGACCAGGTTCAACAGTCCCCTCTCCCGTTTCCCGTCCAATGGGAGCCTGGTTTGGTGGCATTGCGAGCTTGAATGATGTACGTCGCGGCCACGGCTTTCCAAACGTGATTATAAAGCCCGATCAGCGCGTCCATCCGTACATCCATCATCGGTCAAACTGAACAAGAGGTGGTACTACTCGTTACCGATAACCTACACCACATCATTCGTACTCTGATGCCATTTCGCTTTTATTCTTCCCATCTCTCCCATTCCACGTTATGGATGTCCATAACAAATTCAGTGGCCATATTTTATCGATGTCAGTGCTGTTGCTGATGATTACGATGATCGAGATTAAATTTACTCCTCGGCTCTGTTTAGAAGAAACCAATTGCTTTGTTATTATTTAAACAATAAAAATTATTTGTCAAATTTTTTTTTATTTTAAGAAAATAGAACTCTTGATTTTTAAATAAAAAAAAAAATTCAACGTAAAAAACTCTTGATTAAAAAAATAGACTTGAGATTTTATTTAAAATAATTTTTTTGTTAATTAAAAATTTTTTTTTTTTATCAAAAAAAATTTTTTTTAGGTCAGAAATAATCAAAAATTAAAAAAAAAAAGTAATTTGATTCAAGTAAAAAAATTTTTTAACCAATAAAATTATTTTAATTTAATTAAGGCAGTTGTCATGATACCACATGGTCAAAAAATTAGAGATTATACGCGCCGCAAAAGTATATGAACTTGTAAGCTAAGTAATCCGTAATTTTTACGCAAGATTGTACCCGTGGAAACGTAAACTATACACACTGATAGAAGGATTTCTTAGTATTTAAAAAGATTTCTTTGTATTTAGGAAATCATTTCTTAAACATCATTTCTTAGTATTTGAAAAATATTTCTTAACTATTTAAGAAATATTTTTTAAATACTAAGAAATCATTTTTAAAATACAAAGAAATTTTCTTAAATGCTAAGAAATCCTTCTATCAATGTGCAGTTTTCATATAAATAGATATACTCTATATAGATATATTTATTTATTTACTTATTTATTAGATTTATATGCCAAGGCTTAGCCGGATGGCAATAATACAAAGTTTAGATATAATTGATGAGTAATAACTAACTAGTGTAGTTGTATAATAAAATAGAAACATAATAATACAATGCAATACAATAAATTATATAAGTAACATATGAGTAAATTCAAACAAGCCAAACTGGATCATTAAGAGAGTTTTTTTTTAACTTCTTACATTGAAAGGTTGGTTCTCAGGCACCTCTAGAAAATGCTCACCAAATTTGAGCTCTTAATATAGATAGAAAGCTTATGCTCATCACAGTTTTACATTTTTTATAAGTCTTTTATAAAAAAGGTTATATCTCACTATTGATCAATTTTTTAATTAAATTTTTATAGATATTTTTGTGAAAATTAAATGATCTACAAAAAAGATCTGATATGTGTAAGCGATTACATTAACCATTTCAAAGATATCCGAGATAAAAGTTTAAAAAATTTATCTTCTAAAAAAATTTTTTTTAAACTTTCTATCGCATTAAATTTTCTAAACTTTGATCTCCGATATCTTTGAAATGGTTAATGTAATCGCTTACACATGTCAGATCTTTTTTGTAGATCATTCAATTTTCTACAAAAATATGGATAAAAATTTGATTAAAAAATTGATCAATAGTGAGATATCATCTTTTTTATAAGAGACTAACAAAAAAATGTATATAACTGTGATGAGCATAAGCTTCCTATCTATATTAAGAGCTCAAATTTGGTGAGCATTTTCTAGAGGTGCCTGAGAACCAACTTTTCAATGTAAGAAGTTAAAAAAAAAAATAATCGATTTTTTCGACCCACCCTACTGTTTATATATACTTTTTCATAAATTGTTGATCTTTAATCCGTTGTATATAAATAATTAGACGTTCAAATATTTAAAAAAATTTTTTTTTAAACTCATAACAAATACATCAAAAGATTGTGAGTTTTTTGAAAGTTTCTGACAGTTAGTTTTTTTTTATAACTAAGAAACTAGTACAAAACTGCAGAGAGCGTTTGCAATCAATGTTAAATATCCAATTTTTAATTTAATTCATCTCGGGTTATAGGTGGTCAATCGACTTTAAATTTTAAGGGTAATTGTATCATCATGTCCTTAATAAGTATACAAAAATTTAGAATTTTCTGACGCTATATCTTAACCACGACAACTACCTTAAATAAAGAATCAAGAATTTTTCTATTTAAATTAAGAAATAATTTTTTTAGTTAAAAAATTCTTCTTATTAAATTGTTAATTATTTTTTCAAAAGTGTTAAAATAGAAATAAATTAATTTTTCTTAAAAAAAATTTCTTGCCTTAAATTCTACCTCTTTCTTAAAAAAATGTTTATCTCCAGTCGATAACAACCACACCATTATCTTGAAACAAAAACAAGCAGTCCCTTATCTGCCAATTATTTTAAATCCTCCTACTAAATATTATCCTTCAATTAGTCAATTTTTCGAGGGGTATTTGTTTTAATTTTATTAATAACTCCGTTAAATTCGCGAGTTTTGGGGTGAGGTGGCAGAGGGGACATGTATGATGTATGACGAAAAAAGTTGACTTGCATTATTCGTGATAACGAGCTGCGAAACGAAACGACAAACAAGAGCGACACATCCCGGTAAACGAGATAGAGAAGGGGGATTGAGAGGGTGGGTGTTGTGGGGAGATGGGAGAGCGTTTCACGGGCCGAGAGAAATTTATGCGCCTATACGATGAATCGCGGCGTCGCGTGTATCGAGCCGTAACAGTGCGTTGTTACACAATAGCGACGAGATATCGCCCGTAGTGTAGATATATGCATGAATGTATGTATGTATGCAATCGAACACCCTATATCCTCAATCTCCATCCTCCCGACCCCCGTCCTTTGTCCTCCATTGCCCCGCTCATGACTCAACGCCGGCTACTCGTCCCTCCGTGTGTTTGGTGGTTACCTATAATTAGCTTAATTAACCGGACCAACGGTGTCCGCTTCTATTTGGTGAGTCTGCTCCAACGTTTTAATGACACTAGCTAAACATCGTTTATATTTTTTGCCCCCCCGGGGAAAAGATTGTAAAAACCTACACATATATATATAATATATATATTAGAGAAACGAACTGTAAAAACGCTTTTATTGGTTTTCACCGAGCTTTCAAAGTTTCTAAGTTTTTCCGTCCGGTTTGATAAAGTTTTTTTTTTTTTTTATATGGTCAGAAAACTTGGGAAGTTATGTATGACAACTATCGTTAATTTTTTTCTAACTCAGCTTGTGGGAATTTCAAGGTTTTTTTTTTTTAATTTTTTAAGTTGAAAAAACTTATTTTTTTTTTATTACTAAAGTTAGCCGACGTTTGTAATTTTTTTTTTTAATCATTAAATTAGAACTAAAAAATATTTTTAAAAAATTGCACTTGAAGTTTTTCAAGTTTTTTACAAAAAAAAAAAATTTTTTCAATAAAAAAAAAAGTTCTAAAAATTTTTAAATGTCAGCTAACTTAATTTTTTTAGTGTTAAAAATATTTTCTGAGTAATTTATCAAAAATTAGTGAATTAGTATTTTTAATTAGTGCAAATAAATAATTAAAAAAAAAAATTCTTTCTATATTTTTTGCTTTAAAACCATAAATACAAAATTCTTAAAAAAAATGACACTGAAGTTAGCAGACGTCTAAAAATTTTTGATTTTTTTTTTAAATTAAATTATAACTAAAAAGATATTTTTAAAAAAATTGCATTTATAGTTTTTAAAGTTTTTAACATGTGATATTTTTTTTTAATTGTTTAATTGAAATTTTTTGGATAAAAAAATTTCTAAAAATTTTGAAATGTCAGCTAACTTTATTTACATAAAAAAAAAATAAAAATTTTGTTAATCAATTAATTTTTTTTTGTGTAAATTTTCAGATTAAATCTTATAAAAATTCAATTTCAATTATAAGGTAAGACCCAGTTATTAGATACTTGCAAATTTTTATTCTAATTAAAAAAAATAAAATGTTACTCAAAAAAACCAATTATCTTAAAATTTATAATTCAAAAATTATATTTATTTATTTATTATAATCAATTTGTTTTATTTAATTTAAATAAAATTGCAAATGTCAATAACTAGGTCTTTTACCTTATACAGTTTTTTAAAACTAGAAAATTATATAAAAGTAATAAAAAAAATTTAGTTTATTTGCAGTGACTTCACTTAAAATTTTCTTCTAATTTTTTGCGACAGCTTCCAAAAAAAGAAGTTGAAGTTTTCGGCGTCAGGCCAGAATTTCTCTATATTTTATTTCAGCGATAAAACCTGCCAGCTTTTTTTAATAAAAAATGTCTCGAAAATAAAAATGATTAAATTAGCGGAGCTGTCGATAAAAATATAATATCAAAGAAACAAAAAGGTAAACAGGTTAATTGAGTCGCATTGATAAGATCCTCCGAAAGTTTTAATTGATCTTGATCCTCAATGGATCCAAAGGAAGATATACTATGCATATAATGTATAATATATGAGAGAGGGCTGGGAAACGAGGCCTCGGGGTCGGTTAATCGTCCTCGATTTCTCGTTTAGGAAGACCGTGTGGAACCTTTAATAGACGGTATCTCAAGTAATTCATGCTCACGCTTACTCCGTCATCACATTCACCCTCTAGTGAACCACAAGCAGATACATACATACATACACATCCATTACAGTACATACTTGAATGCATCTGACTCACTCTCGGTCTATATTCTCCAGGCCTGCAAACCCCGTCTACGTTAACTGGATCCTTTCGTGTCGCCCCTCCTCTCTCAGCCCTCAGCCCTTGGAACTCCTGGTGCTGGTTCTATATCACCAGCATCCAACATGGTTAGCCGGACCGACGATCAAGCGAGTACATGCAAATCCCCGGACTGTGGGCGGTTAAGCGTTGTTCTGAAACTACTAGATATGACTTCTCCAGACATTATTAATCTCTGTTCCTATATTTCACCTTTTTATGCCCCTTTTAATCCACAGGGATTCAGGTCTAGGCTTTTAGATTAACATTTTGGGCTTTTCATTATTTTTTACGCTAATTTATTGGAGGAAAATAATAATTAGAAGATAGAAAAAATGGAGTTTGTTTGTCACACTAGAAAAGAAAGATCGAATTATTTGATTTAAAATCTTTAATTTTGTTTTTTAATAAATCTTGTAAGATTTTAAGATAATTATAGGGAAAAAAAGGTGCAGATTATTTTGGAAAAATTTATGATAAAGTTCCAATATTTAATAGCTAATTATCTACAAAATTTTCTTCAAATATTTTTAAAAAGATTTTTTCAACAAAATATTTATTTATTTTTAATTTGACTGCACTAAAAATCAAAATAAAGTTCTTGTTAAACAAATTTTTTATTTAAGAATTAAATACTTAAAAATTAACTCTCCTATATTGAGAAGATTTATTGGCTATTCGCCACCTGTTGGAATTTTTTCGAACCAGCTTTACTAAAAAATTATTTGTTGACAATTATGACCATATTATTAAATCTTTTATGATAAAAATAATAATAACTTGCAACCTTGCAGTCACTATGTGATTGCCATGACTTGTGATTTATAAATAAATAAAATTTTGCTCTATTAAATAATGACTTTTATTAAATTGTATTT
The DNA here is from genome assembly GCA_905319865.3 of Cotesia congregata. Classification (NCBI taxonomy): domain Eukaryota; kingdom Metazoa; phylum Arthropoda; class Insecta; order Hymenoptera; family Braconidae; genus Cotesia; species Cotesia congregata. Next base: position 5,179,989 of record CAJNRD030001118.1, on the reverse strand, counting down.
ATATATTTATATATATGTGCACATGAAAAATATATCAAAATGCATGTGGGTACTCAAATGAAAGCTCTTGATGGGTATAATATCGAGATGAGCTTATATCTTTAAAAATGTCGGTAGTTAACAAGATAAAAGGTCATTTCTTAATTATTAATATTTTTGAAAATGTAAGCTCATCCTGATATTACACTCATCAAGAGCTTTCATTTGAGTATCCACATGTATTTTTGATATATTTATCATATATACATATATATATATATATATATATATATATATATATATATATAATATATAATTTAAAGATATAAGCTCATCTCGATATTATACCCATCAAGAGCTTTCATTTGAGTACCCACATGCATTTTGATATATTTTTCAT
>CAJNRD030001118.1:5167285-5178909 GCA_905319865.3 Cotesia congregata | reverse complement strand
AAATATATAAAAAATTGATGTGGGTACTCAAATGAAAGGTCTCGATAAGTGTAATATCGGGATGAGCTTATATCTTTAAAAATGTCAATAGTTCACAAGATACAAGGTCATTCTTTAATTATGTATCTAGATATAGAGAATTTTCGAATGCAGCCTAAATACTTATCATCATAAATTGACTATTGGTGAAAATGATATGAAACCTTAAAAAGGCTCAACTCCAGGTCAAGACCTTTCTAATGATACCTAATTTAACCATAAAAACCCATTTTATCATGTAAATACACTGGCCACAAAATTTGCTTATTCTCTCAATAATATCGATAAGGAAGAAAAAAAAAGTTGCTGATTATTTTGGACAAATTTAAGATGAAGTTCCAATTTTTAATAGTTAATCATCTATAGATCGATTTAAAAAATTTTTTATTTAAGAATTAAATACTTAAAAATTAACTCTCCTATATTGAGAAGATCTATTGGCCATGCGCCACCTGTCGGAATTTTTTCAAACTAACTTTACCGAAAAATTACTTGTAGGCATTTATGACTATATTATTAAATCTTTTATATTAAAAATAGTAACAATAATAATAAATAACATAAAAATATGTCCCTCACGTTTTTAATTAGCAATTGCAATATCTTTCTCTTCAGAAATTCAAGACATGTTGATTTTCCCCCAGAAATGATGATAAACTGAAAAATGGTAATTCCTAAAAAAAAAAACCCCAGTTGTTATTTAAAAATAAAAGAAGAAAGAACATTTATCTCAATTTCTATTCAGCAACATGTCTCTAACTGTAGGCAACTTGTATCCTGAATTCGAGATACCTTTAACGAGTTGCTGTAAAGTTCAGTGAAGCTGGAGCTGGACTTACAACGGTGTGAGAGAAATCTAGTGCTTGGAAAGCGACTCACATATAAAGTCTGCAGGAGCAGCAGAAGAAGTAGGATGTAGATGGACCTTACCGAGGGTGGATGAGCTGAAAACAGTGGGGCTTAGGTTTGGAGTTTGCGAGCCGGTGAGATGTCTGCTGGATAAAGGTGTATACAGTACACTCGGCTCCGTGCTGCGAATATAAACAATGCGTTTTAATTAGAACCCCGTTGGCCCGATGAATGCGCAATTGTGATCCCGCGGGTTTTGTCTCTGGCCCCCTGCCTTCTTCCGTCCCTCACCCTCGGCACCTTTCTGCTTTTAGTTGCTTATACCCGCCTCACTTAAACCGACCGCGACCAAAAGCCTTAACACACTCGCTCTATCTGCGAGTACAATTGTGTTTTTACTAGTTTTAGTTTTCTCTGCTTCTGGTTTACTTTTCCTTTTGGTTTATCATCACTTTTAGTTAAGTTCCTGCTACTGTAAATACACGGTCCCTTATTTTTGGATAAATAGCGTTCCAAATCCTTTTTGACCTTAAGGAGATTATTTTTTATTCCAATATTTTTTACTAGAGAGCGGAACTGGGTTTTATTGATATGATTGTCTAAATCTTCTTATAGAAAAATATTTATATTGAAATATTTAAAAATATTTTAATGCTAAAAAATCGGATAAAAATTTTTTTCCTCAAATTGCTTAAAAAATATTAAAACTGTAAAAATTTACTTAAAAAATAAAAAAGAAAATTTTTTTTTATGACCGCTTTTCTAAAAATTTTCTTGAAGCTGAAAAAATTTTTATTTTAATTTTTCACTTAAAAAATTCAAATTTTTATTTTAATTTTTCAATTAAAAAATTAAATTTTTTTTTTAAATTTAAAAACTTAAAAAAAAATTTCTAACCTGAAAAATAAAAAAAAAATTTTAATTAAAGTCAATAATCTCAAAAAAATTTTAATTTTTCTTTATTAATGAAATTTTTTTTCAGTGTAAAATCTTATAAATTTTTTTAATTTTAACTTTTATCAATAATTCTTGCATAAAAGAAAATTGAATAATTTTCTAGCTTATCTAAAAATGAAATTAAACATTTCTGGCAATCTAAAACCCCGGAGTTTTTTAAATAAAAAAAAAAATGAAACTATCGAATAAACTTCCTTATCTGAAGAAAAAAACAATAAAATTAAATGAAACGACTTGTAGCTGCATTCAAATGTACTCTTTATTCTCCAAACGATTATTTCCTTGTCTACAATACAAAAAATTCATATTATAAATTTTTCATCGCCGGATTATCTCAATTTTTCTGACGATAAAATTAAATTAACCAGCTTGTCTTGAAATTTATCCTTGCAGAGTTATAGTTTCTTTTTACTACACAAAAAAAATATCCATAAAAAAATTAAACCTCTTGGATATAAAAATAAAATAATTTTTTTAAACTTTATTGTCGATTTAAAAATATAAATATTTTATATAAAAAATTTTCTTAATAAAAAATTTTGATAGTATCTTAAAAAAACGTGGTAATAATGTAAAATATAAAATTACTTGGTTCATTTTTTGGTCGTTATTGGGGACCGGGCTCTGAATAAAGGCAGATGTGTAACGTTGCAAACAAAACGTGATAATAGACCTCGATAGCGGCGTACTCTCATGAGAATACCGCGGAGAGGAAAAACAGTCAAGTAACCTGCACCATGGGACAGTTACTCTCACACCATTCATATATATGTACATATATACCTATATATGTACAGAAACGCATGAAGCAGGGTAGAAGCGAGCCCATTTTCGCTTAAAAATATCCCGCCGGTAACTATCTCATGCTCGATTTTTATAACAGTGATAATAGCGTAGGTATTGCGTTAAGTGGCGCAATGAAATGTAAAATATGCTTGTTAACGTACTCGACATTAAATACCGAGCATTGAGCACGGTTAAACCTCAAAAAATTACACCGCTTTATTACTAATAAGTGCGGCGATAAATTTAAATAAATAAAGCTTAGGGCGTTAAAAAAAATTATAATTAAAATAAATGAAAAAATACTGTTTGAATTTGGCGCTCTTAGTTCGACCGAGAAAGCGCCATTTTACGCGCCCGACATCTTGTCGTCCCTCCGAGGCCCGAAAAACTCGCTATTTATCCGAGATTAAGAGCACAAATGGGAGTTTAAAAAAGGCAATAAAGTAAAGTCCTGAATTCACTGTACTCTTTACTTAATATTTTATATTTTTCCCCATTCGGGTTTTCGTGCGTCTTGAAGCGTATTCAACCAGATAAAGAAAAAGCGTTTCAATTTGCCTAATGCTGCCATCGCTTCACTTTTACATTACTGAAGTCGCCCGTCAGACAAAGCTTTATTTGTCTCTCTTTCTTGCTTTTTTTCTTCCGTCGTTTCTTTTATTCTCTCTTATGCGTCTTCTTCGATCCCCGAGCTCTATCGTAGCCTCCGCTATCACTATTCCTGTTATAGCTACTGTTATTATTGCTTATACAATTCCTGGAGCGTTTCTACTTTGCCATCGCTTCCTTCAAGTTGTTGCAGGCTTTTCAATGTAGGGATCAATCTGACAGATTTATTATTCTCGAGCTCCGGTTCATTATTTATACATTTATATTTATATTTATATCCAGAACTCAATACACGTATGTTATGACTTTTCTTTCTTTTATATTGACATTTATAGTATAAAAATTAATTCAGTAATTAATTACACTAAAAATTAATGTCAAATAAACCCCTTAAAAACTTTTTAAAATTTAGTATTAAATACTTAAAAATTAACTCTCCAATATTGAGAAGATTTATAGGCCATGCGCCACCTGTCGGAATTTTTTCGAACTAACTTTGCCGAAAAATTTTTTTTATAAGAATTAAATACTTTAAAACTAACTCTCCTATATTGAGAAGATTTATTGGCCATGCGCCACCTGTCGGAATTTTTTCGAACTAACTTACCGAAAAATTGTTTATAGACATTTATGACCATATTATTGAATTTTTTAACGAGAATAATTAATTTCTTAATTAAAATTAGAAAAAAAAAATTTTTTTTACAATTATTAATTTGTTCAAAAAATTTTTTAACAAATATCAAAAAATTTTTTCTTGCGTATCTCATTAATAATAATAATAATGATAATATTTATTATTATTATTATCTTTGATTGAGGTCCAATTGAGGCTAAGCAAACTGTTTGATATGCATACACATGTATACAAATGTAGACTCTGTTAACAGCTTCAGTAAATTTATATACAAGTGTATTGTGCCATTAATGCTGTTGAGAGCAAGAGCAGTAACTTTCTATCCGACTAAACTCTATAAATATATCTACTGAATCTGGGATCAAGTTTAACTTATTGTTCTCTAAGTATATAATCTTTTATGACCTTTATTTACCGGCGAATGCACCGAGAGCTGAGGGATTTTACTCTAAATGTTACTTCTATTTGTAAACTATCTAAGTACCGTCTTCTGTCTATTCATATTTATGCTGCGCGTAGTTTGAATTTAATAAAGATGATTGTTTAATTTATGGTTAATATTATCATTCGATTATTTAACGGAACAAAGCACGCGCCGCTAATGCTCTGGTATTGTAAGGTGTTTCTCTAGTATGGATTTAACGTTTAACTTGACAATACCAAGATTCATAGCTCTTTAAGACACCAGGCTTTAAGACCAGCTCTAAATCTCCGGAATTTAAATCTTATGAAAGGGTTTCACTGAAAATTACTTTACATCTTTTTTATTTTCAATATTTTTATAAAAAATTCTCTTGATATTTTTTTCATTTTAAAAAATCGAGAATTTTTAATATCAATTTAGTTTATTATAACTTTTTTTTTTAATAAATAAATTCCAATGAAAAGATTATTTTTACATGACCGAGTTATTTAAAAAATTACTTTGAATACGCCCAAATAAATTTATAGTCGAATAAATTTTTTTTCCACATAAAAAATTTTTTATAAAAAATTAGAGATTTTAATTCAATTTTTTATTAAAAAAAAAATTGTGGTCACATTTTTTTTTCAAAGAAATTTATTGTGTCTCATAAAATTCTGAGTTTAAAAAATAATTTGTAATAAAAATTTAAACAATAAAAATTTTTTTTCATAAAAAATTAAAGATTCTTTCATTTTTTATAAAAAAAAAAAAATTATGGATAGAATTTATTTTTATTAAAAAAAATCTTTTGTCTAAAAAATTTCGTAGTCAAAAAAATTTATAATAAAATTTTCATAAAAACTTTTTATTAATAAAAAATTAAAGATTCTTCTTGTCATATTTTTAATAAAAAAAAAAATTGTACCCACAATTTTTTTAGTAAAAAAAAAATCTATTGTCTCTAATAAGTTTCATACATTCAAAAAAAAGAAAAAAAAACCGGCAAAACGAATAAAACAAAAATACCGGCGATAAAAATTGACAGAGCGTGAATTTCGTACAACATTTATTCCTCTATAAGAATTGTTCAAAAGGCTACAAATAAAACCCCGGTAAAAAATAAATAAAAAAAATTCCGCGATACACATAACATATATGTGTAGAGCACGTCCATATATATTGCGTCTGGTGTTCACTGGAGCAGAACAAATGATTTAATGAGTGGAGCCACCAGTAGAAGCACACCCAGGGAGCTTTTGCGGGCAAACATAAAAGGTTTTATCTCGCGAAAATTAAAAACATTTAAAAGCCATAGCTCGCTGGTATATACCGACTGCCCGAACAGAATGGAATAGGAGCATAAATCTCGAATCAGGGCCTGACAAGATGAAGAGTGACCATCATGGTCACGTGTCACAAACGGAGCTCGAGGATTATTTCCCTAAATTATGTGCCCGCCAGCACTTTCCCGGTCCAGTCACCCCGAATGATATACGCCAGCAATTAATGTGATCCCACTTCCCTGCCCCGCGCCTTTCGCCATCCGATTTTCATAATAAAGCCTTCTGCTCTCCTCAAACTCGTAACTTATTTCAAAAATTAATATTATTATTAATTTTTCCACCCCCTCCCACTCTCGCGGCTTTTATACAGCGGTTGAACCAACTAGACCGATATTTTAGAAACTTTAATTTTTATTGCTCTCAAACTCCAGTTATTTACTCGTTACACTTTAAAGTGTCGGTGAAATATTTAACTGCAGGTAAATTTGTTTTTATTTATTATTATTATTATAAATAAGAAAAAAAATTGAAAATTTATTTTTAAATAGTTTAATTTTTAATTTAAAACTGAATTTTATTTATTTTTAATAAATATTAATTTACTTAAAAAAAAAAAATATTTTTTTTTATTGGAGTGAAAAAAAAATTTGGACAATAAGAAAATAAATTACAATTAAAAGTAATAGAAACATGTACATACCAAATAATTAGCTTAATTGTTTCAATTTAATAAAAATACAATAGAAGAGATTGAGGTATTTTATTTTAAAATACAAAAATTACGATAGTAATATTCAGTGTAATTAAATGAATATAATTTTAATATTTTAATATTTCTTCGTCAAGCTTATAACATAAAAAGACATCAGAATTCACAGGGTTGAAATGTCTCATATTAATATAATACAATATTAATTGATATTGATTTACTCATTCTATCAAAACGTTCTATGGCTCTGTTTAAGCTTACTAAATTTATAGCAAGTTTTTATAAAAAATTTTTCTATGAAAAATTAATATTAATAAATAAATATTAAAGCTTAATTTTGTTTTGATTTTTAAAAAATTTAAAACTCAAAATCAATCAAAATTATATTTTTAGCAATACAATTTCTTATAAAAAATTTTTCTAATGAAAAACTAATATCAATAAATAAATATGAAAATTCTGTTTTTATTTTTTAAAAATTTCAAACTCAAAATAAAAATTATATTTTTAGCAATACAATTTTTCATAAAAAATCAATTTAAAAAAAAATCTTTAAAGAAAAAAAAAATTAATTGTTCAAAAAAATTTCTTCGTAAATTTGAATAAAAAAAAATAATTATTAATTTTATAAAAATAAATTATTAACTTTATAAAAATAAATTATTAATTTTTTTATTACACTAAAAAATATTATATATATATATATATAAAATAATATATGACCATATATCTATGAAGATGAGTTATGCACAAGCTCCCAGCATCTAATTCTCGTAGCATTTGCCAACGTAGGGATTCACAGTCGCCCCAAAATGGAATTTAAGCTGTGATCGCTTTGCTTGGCAACATATACGTCCCCATCCATACATTCATGCCCATAGATACATACATACATGTACATATACAAGCCGTCTCTTATTGACCTGTTTAGCCCTTAAACAACTTGGAGTCTAACGTCGACATCCTTGTTTAATTAACTCGGCACAAATGTCGAGATAACAACATTATGTCATCGGAATAATTATCCAGCGTAAATGTAATAAGTGCAGAGCCGATGTTTATCATGTTGTACCGGGAGCGTAAGACATGACAATCGTAATTACAGCTCTAATCAAAGCGTATCTTTGCGTGCAAGGTTAATATTAATATCCCGGCGCAGTAAATATCTTTAAAAAGCTTCGTAGCTCCGAAGAAATAAAAGTTGAGCTTACCTGAGGCTTCTTGCGGTCGGAGGACGAGCACAAGAGTGTCTAAGATTCTAAAGAACTATTTTTTTGAGATTAATTTCGCAAGGAAAGACGAATTCAGTGGTAAGAGTCGGTTTTGGTCAGCCGATAAAACACAACACTGAAAATAAATTCGGGCACTATATTAGCGCACAGCACTGCACAGCTTTTAATTCCGGACTTTGAATTTATTTAAAATCAAGGAAAATTTAAGGGACAGTTTAAAGGACTCGCGGAAAAGCGGAAACTAGCGAGGTTCAAGTCCCGTGTCAGACTGCAGGGTGTCACCCTTGGTCGTATCCTCGAAGCTATTTTCATCCCCCACTTTGTCCAGTGCATGCGCGGTAGTTTCGCCCTCTGATCCTTCATCATCGTCCCCTCTTGGAGCAGTTCACTCATTTTACTCTACTCTCTACTCTTTACTACTCTCCCTTACTACGACTGTCTATAGTATAGCTTTGTGCTTAATACATAGATGGTAATTTGGAGAATAAATTTCCTAGTTTTTACAACGATTAAATTATCGATTTGATAATTAAAGGACTGATTTTTGTAGAGGTAATTTAAATTATCTGAAAGATAAATTGCTAAAATTAATGAGAATTTTGATGTTTATGCTGTGACGAAATATTTATTCAGCGATCAAAATACTCACGATGATAATATGCTTGCATCAGGGGTCACTTGTTATTTATTAGTTATTACTTTCACGGGATTTTTGTTCGTTGAAATTTGCGAGTGTTTACCGGGAAAATTATTTCACTGAAATTAGTTAGGTTGAAGGGGATGAGTTTATTATATATAGCTATTACCTGCCGCGGTTGCGCTTCGATTTTCCTTTCTTGATTAATATTTCTGGATAATAGCTTGTTTTTCTCCTTTTATTTGAATTTTATTTTTTTAATTACTGATTAAATTTGTGAGGATAGTTATGATTATGTATTATTATCGGGATTGTGTGTTATTTTGCTATTTATATTGATTGAAATTTTTATTTTATTAATTCCTTTATGAAGTTACACTTTTTAATATGTTTTTTTATACAAAATTCTTTTTAAAAAAAATTATTAATTTTTTATTAAAATTTTTAGTTTTAAAAACTATAATTTTCTTTATAAAAATTATTCAAAAAATTATCAGATATTTATTAATGTCAATATAATTAATTTTTGTAATTTTTTTAATAAAATTTAGTTATAAATAATTTAAAAAAATTTCTTCACAATAATTTATATAAAAAAAACATACAAATTTTAATTTGATAAAATACAAAAATTTTATTAATTTTAATTATTTATTTATTAAAAAAAAAAAAATTTCAAATTAATCTATCAAGAGAATAAGAAAAATTTTGTGTCCAGGATAGCCGTATGATAAAATCGGTTTTTTTAGTAAAATTTAGTGTCATTGCAAAGGTCTTGATTTAAATTTGTGCCTTTTTAAGATTTCATATCATTCTCATCAATAGTCAATTTATAATGATAATAATTTAGGCTGCATTCAAAAAGTCTCTATTTCTAAATACATAATTAAGAAATTACCTTGTATCTTGAGAACTATTGACATTTTTTAAGATATAAGCTCATCGCGATGTTATACTCATCGAGACCTTCCATTTGAGTACCCACATCATTTTTTCATATATTTATATATATTATATATATATATATATGTATGTATGAAAAATATATCAAAATGTATGTGGGTACTCAAATAAAAGCTCTTGATGAGCGTAACATCAGGATGAGCTTACATCTTTGAAAATATCAATAATTAAGAAATTACCTTATATCTTGTCAACTATTGATATTTTTAAAAATATAAGCTCATCCTGATGTTACACTCATCGAGACCTTTCATTTGAGTACCCACATCAATTTTTCATATATTTATATATATTATATATATGTATATATGAAAAATATAGAAAAATGCATGTGGGTACTCAAATGAAAGCTCTTAATGAGTGTAACATCGAGATGAGCTTATACCTTTAAAAATGTCAGTGGTTAAAAAAGTACAGTGCAATTTCACAAAAGTCATTATTTAATAATGCAAAATTCCAAAAGGGTCTTGATTTGAATTTGTGGCTTTTTAAGGTTTCATATCATTCTCACCGATAGTCAATGTATGATGATAAGTATTTAGACTGCATTCGAAAATGCTCTATCTCTAGATACATAATTAAGAAATGACCTTGTATCTCGTGAACTATTGACATTTTTGAAGATATAAGCTCATCCCGGCATAACACTCATCGAGATCTTTCATTTGAGTACCCACATCAATTTTTCATATATTTATATATATTATATATATGTATATATGAAAAATATATCAAAATTGATGTGAGTACTCAAATGAAAGCTCTTGATGAGGGTAACATCGGGATGAGCTTATATCTTTAAAAGCGTCAACAGTTAAGAAAGTACAGTGCAATTTAACAAAAGTTATTAATTGATAAAGCAAAACTTTATTCATTTATAGTACACAAGTCACGGCAGTCACATAGTGACAGCAAGGTTGTTAGTTTTCATTAATCATTTAATAAAAATCAAAATTTTTAATTAACATTTGAAATTCTCTTTACAATAATTTTTTTTATTAAAAAACATGAATTTTTTCATATTTGCAGCCATTAATATAATTAAATATTCGTTCAATTTAATGTTTGTCAATTTTTTAATAATTGATGAAAGTCATTTTTAAATAATTGTATTTTTCCAATTACAGCACATTTACTCTCACAAATTATCAAAATAAATTTTTAACACGATAAATTTACTGTAAAATAAATTAAAAAAAAAAAACATAATTCTCCCTCAAACTATTTAAAAAAAAGATTTGCAATAATTTCCAATTTCTTAAAAAAATTCGATCCAATTTTTAAAATCCCGCGATCGTTCTAATAAACCAAATGATCCTCGACAGGGTGTCACCATAAAAAAATGAAGCTTACGGAATATTCGGTAAATTAGACGGCGTCGGGCTCGACTATAATCCAAACTCGATTATCATCACGCGGGTGCATTATAACAACAAATAACAAAAACCCTGGCAGGGGTCCAACTGACAGCAATAAAATAAAATCCTGGTGGATAATTTCCTCAGTGTATTTTTATCTCGAGCACACATTACATGTACAATGTGAAGAACATACGATGATCTAGATAATAATAATAATAAAGGTCCCCATTAGAGTCCTACTCGCAAGCTCATTAAAAGCAAACTAAAGGCCTGGAAGTCTAACCTGCCTCGTATTAAGTTAACTTGACAAAAGTTTTCTTGTTTGTCGAATTGCCGCGTTTATCGCGCTGGCAGCTCACCTCAGCCGGGACATGAGCCAACAGTTATCATTTGGCAGGGACCACCTCGGGACTTTGATACCTTCCCGCAAACTCCGGCTCATTAAACCCCAAGTCCGCTGTGTAGGATAATGCTTATACTTATGAGTGTAAACTCATCCTGCTGAACGTGGGACGTGACGCGAACCCGCGACACCTTGCGACACTTACTCTCCTCATCACGGTTTATTAATGTCTACTATTTTGCAGTTTATTTCTTGTCATTTGCTTTTGCCACCCCTTCTGCGGGTCAGGAACGAAACACGTCCCTTTTTCTACGTTAAATTTTTTTCTTTTGGGCTTATAATATTAAAAATCATTTTTAATTGCGCGATTTAATAAAACAAGGGAATTATTTTGGTTAAATGTAGGATTTTTAATCAAATTTAATAGGAATTTTGATAAAAAAAAATTTCTTTATATAAAAAAATTATTTTTAAGGGATTTTTTTAATTGAAGAATTTTTTGCCTTGTAATTTGATTTTTTGACAAGAACACTGATAGAAGGATTTTTTTGTATTTAAAAAGATTTGTTAATATTTAATAAATGATTTATTAGAGGATAGGTCCTTAACAAATATTTATTAACAGTTAATAAATCATTTATTAGTATTTAATACACACTGGATTATGAATATTTAAAAATTCCTCAAAAAGGTGTTTCAATGTTTTATTTTAATTATAAAAATTACAGAGAATTAGATATTTAATGAAGTAAAAGAAAATTGAAATTAAAAGATACAAATAATAAAAAGATAAATTACAATTAGAAGTTTACA
>CAJNRD030001118.1:5146091-5164515 GCA_905319865.3 Cotesia congregata | reverse complement strand
AATATATGAAAACTTGATGTGGGTACTCAAATGAAAGCTTTTGATGAGTGTAACATTGGGATGAGCTTATATCTTTAAAAATGTCAATAGTTAAGAAAGTACAGTGCAATTTAACAAAAGTCATTATTTAATAAAGCAAAATTTTATTTATTTATAGTTCACAAGTCACGGCAGTCACATAGTGACTGCAAGGTTGCTAGTACTTTTAAAATAATTAAAAATTTTTTTTTCAAGTCTTCAAGTCATAAATTTATTTTTTTTGTTATTTTTTAAATAAATAAAATTTTTTCTTAATAAATAACTATAAAATAAAATTATTTAAATCCTTTAGAGTAAATAAAATTTTTTTCTCAACTCGTAAAATCTCCAGCAATTGCCTAAAAAAAAATTCCGAAAAAAAATATTTACAAGTCACTTGTGAATAAAATAAAATGTGTTTTTGCAGGGAGTATTAGTATCAGCTATTTAGAGAATCGAGAAAGAGAACAGAGAGACAAAAAGGTGAAATCACCCCAATGTGAATCGAGTCTATCCTACAGCCTATCTAAATAGTTGGTAGACTCTATAAATTCCTTTGGCGAATGCGCGAGCTTTAGTTATCCCTTTACCCTTTACCCGCCTCACAACGCTGTACTTGTAACCCATCCGAGCCCCTACATTTTACTCTACTATCCTTCTATCCTTCCCTGCACTACACTATGTACGATTTTATTTACTCTGCTCAATACGGCAAAACCTGGCAATTTATCTTGACGCCTCGTTAAATTACAAAATTACACTAATTTTGTCAAAACTTTTTAATAATTTATTTATTTTATAAGATCAATATTTTCGCCGTGATATTAAATACTTATGCCATTTATTTTAAAATTAAGGAAAAAATCTTGGTCCTATTTATTGTAGTCATATCTATAATTTTTTAATTACTGCAGATGTTATAACAAATTTATTCTAGATTAAATAATTTTTTTTATTTAAAAATTAATTATTCTATCTACAATATAACTCTGTATAAATTAAAAAAAATTTTTTTCATGCATTTCAATAATTTTTTTTATTTACATAAAATATTTTATAATCTTTAATTAAAATTTGATTTTTAACAATTAATATTTTTTGTTAATAATAATAATAATAAAATTATTTATATTATTTATTATTTAAACATAATCAATATATTACTCTTATTGCAAAGGCACCTCTAGAATTTTCGTGGAAAAAATTTAAATAAATTAAAAAAAAAAAAATTCTTAATTATTAAAAAATTTTCCACCGTCAAAAAAACTTAAATAAGTCTATCGACATAAAAATCAAACCCCGAGTCATCAGAATTAGACTTGAGGGTTTTCCTCCTCTTCCTCCTCGGCGGAGCTGGAATATTTATCAGACTGACATTCTGACTCTGACTCTTAAAATTATTATCCCGACCCAGCTCGGAGTCGGAGTTAGAATCGCCGAGATTTTTGCCATCAACACCTTCTCGGGTATTGTTCTCCAGGAGCTCCGAGAGCGTCGCCTCGAACTCGCTCAAACTAGGAGTCATCGAATTAATATTTTCTTTGTCCGCGTAAACTTCTGGAAGCCTGAGCTTGGTGGAGTTTTTTGCGAGCTGAGGGCTCCGCGGCGGGGTTTTTATTTCATTAGTCACTGCCTCGAGCTCCTCGCGAATTTTCGTGATCTCATTTTTGACCGGGTCCTTGGTATTGTCCTCGAATAAGTTGAGGTCATCGTCTTCCATCAGCGCGCTGGGAAGCGATTCTTCGGATATCGATTTAGTGACAAAGTCTTCTGATCTTGACATTATGTCTAATGATCCGTTGTCGTCCGAATGGACTCGCCTTAGGATTAATTTCGGCCGGAATTCACTGTTGTAATCTGAACCAACAATTACACTTATTATTTATGATAAGCTAGCTGACAATTTTTATAATAAATAAATTACAACAAAAAATTTTTAGATGTAGAATTTTTTTCATAATTATTTAATTTTTAATTTTAGTTAACTTCAGTGTCTTTTATTATCTATTTTATTACAGGGTAAAAGACCCCTTTAGTGGCACCTTCAACCCCTACTAGTGGCACTTTTTTTTTCAATGAAAAAATGTTCTACTTGGAATAAAAATTAAAAATTTTTTTGATCTCAAGGTCTTAAATATTGAAAATAATATATTCATTATTGAAATGAATAATTTTATTAATTGAATAAGTACCAAAATCAAAGAAAGTGTCAGTAATGGGGTCTTTTACCCTAGTTACATGAAAAAAATTAATTGTTAAATAATCTTATATTTACAAAAAAATGTTAAATTAACAGGTATGGATATGTAAGAATAAAATATCCAAGAAAAAAATTTTTATATAATTATACAATATATAATATTATGTAAAAAAATTTAAAACATATATAATTTTGTTTGATTTTATATAATTTATTTTTTTCAAAGTGAATTTTACATTTTTTCCATGTAAAATTAAAAATTTTATAATGTTGAATTTACAATTTTCCATGTAAAATTTGAACTTTTTCTAATGTAAAATTTACACTTTTTTCCGTTGAAAATTTACAAATTTTCTAATGTTAAATTTACATTTTTCCCATTGAAAATTTACAAATTTTTGAATGATAAATTTCCATGTTTTACATGTAAAATTAAAATTTTTTTTAGATGTAAAATTTACATTTTTTTTCCACTGAAAATTTACAAATTTTCTAATGTTAAATTTACATTTTTTCATATAAAATCTACATGTATTCTAATGTAAAATTTACACTTTTTTCCATTGAAAATTTACAAATTTTTTAATGTCGAATTTACATTTTTTCCATGTAAAATAAAAAAAATTTTCTAATGCTAAATTTCCATTTTTTGCATATAAAATAAAAATTTTTTTGTTTAATCTGAATTGTACATTTTTTTCCTTGTAAATTCAACAGATTTTTCTGTAACTTAGACAAGATTTATTTCCCAGGTATTTTTATTACTTTATTGCACCCAACTTAAACAATCACACGAAAAAAAAAAAAAAAAAAAAAAAACTTACCAGTTTTAGTGCTTTCGTTATTTAAAAACGGATGAGAACGTGACGTGGTAATTTCGTTCGGTGAAAATAAATAATTTACATCTCGTTGTTTGAATTTATCAAAGTCTCCAGTTAGCGAATAGTAATTCCGTTCGTTTTCTTTATTTTTTCTTTCTGGCCTCGATTCTTGATATTTATTAGAATTCCTAAAACATTTAATAAAAAAAATTATTTCTTCATAAAAAATTACAGAACTTATTTAATAAATAAAAACATTAAATAAACCTATTAGGACACGATGAAGTTCCTTTGACCAAAAATTTAAGATTTTCATTGTTCTGCATAACCGGAATCCTGCTAGACGTTTTCTCCGTGAACTTTCGTCCTAAAGGAGTTTTCGAATAAACAAATAATTAACAATAAAGAATTAACAAACAAGCAACTCGCAAAGTGACTTTATGAAATGACTCACCAGAGGAGTTTTGATATTTACAATACTTTAGACTCTCGAGGGATTTATTTCCACTCAGTTTTAGTTGATCTTTACAACTCTCAGCATTTGAAAGTTGAGATAATTTAAATTGATCGTAATTAGGCAAACTACTGGTACTTATATTATTAACTTTAAAAGTATTATTAATTTCGGGTAACTTTTGATTATGACTAGATAGTCCTTCTGCAGATTTCCAGCCTGAGACAACTTTGCTGGGAATTATTACTCCTGTCCCGTTAACCTACAAGAGTTTATTTCCATAAATAACTTAATCAAAAATCTCCAAGCCTTATTTAATAAAATTTAAACAATATTTTTATTTAATAAATAATTATTTAATAGATGGCTTACTTTGTGTTCGTAAAATTCCCTGCGCTTCTCTTTTCCTTCAACATCTTTCTTACTTTTAACAATGTTATTACGACTTGCACGTTCATTAATCTTCAACGCGGGTAATGATCGTATTTTTTTACGTCTTTTCTTCCTGGGCGGAGGCACCGGCGGAGTTTTACAATTCTTATAAGCCGGGACCGGGGTTTTTACTTGGTACAGTGACAAGTCTAATGAACGGTTCGTGCTCGTCAAGTTATTATTGTTTTTATTTTTATTTCCTGTTTTCGGGGTTGTTACTTCCAGGTTAACGTCTACCCAGTCGCTCTGCTGGAATGGACGGTCCACGGAACTGATACTGCGACTTCGCAGTAATTCCTTCGTTGAAGGTGATCCTGCATATCCGATTTCAGAACTGAAAAATTTAATTTATTATGAATTATGGTAGAAATTATATTCTTCATTTAATTTACATCTAGGAAGACTTGGACAGATGATTTTTTAATAATCAGGAAGAAATTTTTTTTTATTGAAAGATTTAGCGAAGAAAAGTCTTAGCTTCTTTTATTTTGTTAGATAGATAATAAATTAGATAATAAGATAGATAATAAATTAGATCTAGATTAATTTAGATTGCGCATGCACGCTTTTTATAAATTACATATATGTTGAACGCGTGCTTGGTTCAAATACTACCGTGTCTCTGAAATAATTTTAATACTTAGATTTTTTTTTTAAATGGTAATTTTTAGGTAAGAAGAAATAAGATGAAAAAAAATTTATTTTAAGAAGAAATTTGTTAAATTGAATAAATCTTAAAATCTATATTATTAAGAGAATAAGAAAAATTTTGTTTCTAGGATAGTCATATGATAAAATCGGTTTTTTGTTAGTGAAATTTAGTATCATTGCAGAGGTCTTGATTTGAATTTGTGCCTTTTCAAGGTTTCATATCATTCTCACCGATAGTAAATTTATTATGATAAGTTTCTAGGTTGCATTCGAAAATACTCTGTCTCTAGGTACATAATTAAGAAATGACCGTGTATCTTGTGAACTATTGACATTTTTAAAGATGTAAGCTCACCCCGACATTACACTCATCAAGACCTTTCATTTGACTACCCACATCAATTTTTCATATATTTATATATTTCACAAATACCATATACTAAATATTTAGGTGTAGTAATTGATGATAATTTATCATTTAAAGAAAATGCTGTACATACAATAAAAAAAGTAGCATCTAAAATAAATATAATTTCAAGATTAGGTAACTCCGTAACACAGTACACAAAAAGCATGATTTATAAATCAATAATCGCTCCTCACTTTGAATATTGCTGTTCAGTAATGATAAATTATGATAAAAAACATATGGAAATTTTACAAAAGTTACAAAATCGGGCCATGAGATCAATATTAGAGGTTGATAGATATACTAAAATTAAACTAATGCTAGATACTCTTGGATGGATGTCCATCGAACAAAGATTAAAGTACAATTCCTTAATATTAGTGTACAAAATGATAAATAAAATTACACCTAGATATTTGCAAAATTATGTAAAATTAAATAACGAAAATAATAAATATTGTACGCGCAATGGATCAATGTTAAAAATAAACCATACGTGAACATATACTGCTGAAAAGTCGATAACTTATAAAGGCTTTCAGTGGTACACAATAGTTTGCCAAATGAAATTAAAGAAGAAAGAACATTAGAAAGATTTGAAAGATCTTTAAAAACTTATATTAGATCGAGTAATTAATTGTCATTTAATCAGAGCTGTGATATATATGAAATGTAAATTATTAATTGTAAAAAAAAAATAGCTGAATGCTATAAGGAATGAATAAACATTATTATTATATATAAAATATATAAAAAATGAAAGGTCTCGATGAGTGTATCATCGGGATGAGCTTATATCTTTAAAAATGTCAATTGTTCACAAGATACAAGGTCATTTCTTAATTATTGATATTTTTAAAAATGTAAGCTCACCCCGATGTTACACTCATCAAGAGCTTTCATTTGAGTACTCACATGCATTTTGGTATATTTTTTATATATACATATATATATAATATATATAAATATAAGAAAAATTGATGTGGGTACTCAAATGAAAGGTCTCGATGAGCGTAATGTCGGGATGAGCTTATATCTTTAAAAATTTAAATATTTAAGAAAGTACAATGCAATTTAAAAGAAGTCATTATTTAATAAAACATAATTTCAATTTTTTTTAGTTTACAAGTCACGGCAGTCACATAGTAGTGCTAGTATAGTTATTACTCAAATATTAATTGTAAATTTATTAAAATAGAATTTTATGAATTATAAATTTATTAGAATAAAATAATAATAATTATTTAAAAACTTTTTAACAGGTTGGATATGATTTATATCTGTATATGAGAAATAAAAAAATTTCCTAAAATATAAAGAAATAACAAGATTTTAAATAAGAAGAAATGAAAAAAAAATTCTCAAACAAGAAGAAATAGAAAAATTTCTGAATAAGAAGAAATAAAAAAATGAAAAAAAAAAATAAATTTTAAAAAAAGGAAGAAATTTTATAAAGAAGAAATATTACTGATAATATACCTCGAAACTCTCTGAGTAGCTGCATTAAGTCCATCATCTTTAAATCTCGGATAAATCTAAAAACAAAAATTCATAAAAATCCGATTTAAATTTTATATAAAAAAAATAAAAAAAAAAGCATGAAAAAATTTAAATAATAACACAACAATGAATTGGGAATGACAATATCTTATTCAAGTTCGCAAAATAATACACGTAGGTATTTAGTAAATATTCTATGAATAAACAGCGTGTAGCATTCAATTAATTTCAAGAGCTCTAGATATTGCGCAGAATGACGTTACGCTAGATAAATTCACATGCACTAGTGAAGCATATGCATATGCTCTCAAACCTGCATATGGCATCGTGTTTCATTGCATAACATGTTACATTTTGTGTTATGTGCAATTCAGAGACGAAAAACGTACAATCATATGCACACATGTCATTTCATATTAATCTTCCTTTTTAATATTTTCAATTATCGCCGGGTCTCTAACTCCCAGTTAATTAATGTTAATAATAATTGTCATTTGTTAAGCTCGAACTATCAACAAATTAATATCTTCATGAAATATAATTTTTTTTTTTTTAGTTTAAATTAAGCGAAGAATATTCTGTGCGCCGGACACAAATCGCTGGAGCTGACAATTTTTATGCAACTCGAATTTTTGTAATAAAAATTGCGCAACTTCCCGATTAAATGCTGAAAATCAAAAGTTTGCTTTGTTTTTCTTGTTTTACAAGCAAACTAACGGAACTCGTTATCCCCGCTTATGGAAAAATTTATTTGCGTTTTTTATTCATCATGCGATGTTTTAAATACTAACTATTAAAATATCAAATATACTTTGTGGTAATAACAATTATCATTATTTTTATTATTGTTGATGTTATTATGATGATAACAATTGTAATTAGTGTAATTAATACTTACTCGTTGCGCACAACGCAAAAAAACTCTGTCTAATGGAGATTTATTAGTATCCTGTTCCTTCCAATTTTTATTTTTACACCACACTTGGCCCATTTTTTTTTTCTTTTTAATTAATTAATTATTAAACTTTATGTTTAATTTATTACTGGAATAAAAAATTTTTATTTGTTTAAATTATATTTATTTTTTTATGATTATTGTTTCTTAATTTAAGGATAATATATTTTTTTTTTAAATTATAAATTAACTAAGAAGAAATATAGATAAAATTTTTTATAGTTAATATTAAATTTTAGGTAAAAACAATCTTAAAAATTTATTTTTGATATAAAAATTTTATTTTATTTTATTTTATTAATTAAATAAATTAATAATTATTTTAGAAATAAAATTTATTGCAGAAATTTTAGAAAAAAATTTTTTTTTATTATTTTTTAGTGAAAGAATTTTATTAAATTAATAAAAATAATTTTAAAATCAAAATTTATTGTAAAAATCTTAAAAAAAAATAATTTTTTAACTAAAAATATTTTTTTAAATTCATTTTTAATATAAAAAAATTTAATTTAATTAATAATATAATTTTACAACAACAATTAATTGCAAAAATTTTATTTTATTAATTAAATAAATTAATAATTATTTTAGAAATAAAATTTAATGCAGAAATTTTAGAAAAAAATTTTTTTTTATTATTTTTTAGTAAAAAAATTTTATTAAATTAATAACAATAATTTTAAAATCAAAATTTATTGTAAAAATCTTAAAAAAAAAAATTGAGCAACTAAAAAAATTTTTTTAAATTAAATTTTAATGTAAAAAAATTTTATTTAATTAATCAAATAATTTTATAACAAAAATTTAGTTCAAAAATTAAAAAAAAAATAATTTAGTAATTAAAACAATGATTTTAAATTTATTTTTAAATTAAAAAAATTTTATTTAATTAATAAAATAATTTTATTCAATTATTTTCAATAAATTCAATAATTTTATAACAAAAATTAATTGCAAAAATCTTAAAAAAAATAATTTAGTAACTAAAAAAATTTTTTTTAATTAATTTTTAATGTAAAAAAATTTAATTTAATTTATAAAATAATTATTAACAAAAATTTATTGCTAAAATTAAAAAAAAGGTGACTAAAAAAAATTATATAATTTTTTTTTAATAAAAAAATAAAAAATAATTAAATTGAAAAGTAATTTCCAAGATAAAAAAAAATTGATAAATTTTTAATAAAAAGTAAGATAGTAAAAAGTAAATTTGAAAGTTCAACAGATAAAATTTTTCAATAAATAGGTCACATGTCAGCGCTGTTGGATCGGTACAACGTATACAAAAGTATCAAACAGTTATTACACAAAAATAGGGCACCATTCTGAGCAGAGTTTAAATGGCATCAACTGTTGCCGTAACTGCGGAACAAGTGCAACCGATTACAAAAGCAACGACAATAGTTGCTTGATGATAAAAGGCACAAACTGACAGATAAATAAAAAAATAAATAAATAAATAATTAAGCGGACTATTTAATGCAGACCGTCGATGGTGCGAGGTATGAGAGATACTGGTATTGTAAAGAAGGGCTTTCTATCTGCTAAACCAGTCTCTCCGCCCCACCTTTGCATGCCGGTTTTTGCTGTCTCACTCTAACGATCATTATTTTAAAGAATTACCAACAAATAATTTAATAATGCCCGTGATTTGCGGAATTTTTGACAGAAGAAGAAATTTTTTTAGTTTTGTTTAAAGATTCTTTAAAAATAAATCGTAAATTGTGAGTAAAAATGAGCGAGTAGGACTTAACGATCTTGAGAAGAAATGTTAATGCGGGGCCTGATGTCATCTCTGTTGACCGAGTATTCAAAATAATAGATTACGGTTTTTAAATTTGTGAATATAAATGTTGTTGTTGTCGGAGGAAAATAATTTAATCCCACTCGGCGACCGGCAACCGGCGACTTACCTCCAACCTACGTTCTAGATTTGTCTAGTGTCTTACTTTCGCAACATACTTAAGACTACTTCCAAATATGTTCAGATTGCCGGTCGAGATGATAGACTGGATTTTTCAATCCGAATCTGAATATGGGTGATATAACTTTTAGATATTTTAATTAGCTTTGCTGAGGAATAAAATTAGTTGCGTCTTTTGGAATTTTGGCAGTGAAGATGATGATTTTTATTTATGCAGCGGTGAGAACATTTGTGTTTGGGGTACTTTGAATTTTTTTAGATTGAAAGTTCATTAGAAAGGTAATGTATAGTCTTCACAGAAAGCAACAAGGTTAATTTAACTCTGGAGTTTTATTTTTTAACTTTTATTTTTTTGTTCAAATTTTTTAGATGTATTTTTTTTTTTTAAATAAGTTTAAATAAATTTTTTTGGTAATTTAAATTTCATATCAAAATTTTTTTCGATATTGTTCATTTTAATACATTGATTTTTTTTATTTTTAAAAATTTTGACTAATTTCTGAGCTAAAATTTTTTAAATTTATAAAATTGAGCTTTTTTTTTAGTTAAAAAAATTTACTAATTATGAGTTAAATTTTTAAATTTTTTTTATTTTTAAAAATTTTGACTAATTTCTGAGCTAAAATTTTTTAAATTTATAAAATTGAGCTTTTTTTTTAGTTAAAAAAATTTTAACTAATTTATGAGTTAAAATTTTTTTAATTAATAAAATTGAGATTTTTTTTTTGGTAAAATTAAATAAACTTTTTTGACTTTGGAGTTAAATTTAATATGAAATTTTTTTTTTAATATTCTTCTTTTTGAAACTAATTAATTTTTTTTCAATTTTCAGAAATTTAAAATTTAATTCCTGAGTTAAGTTTTAAAGTTTAAATTTTTTATTTAAAATTTAAATATAATGTTTTTTTAATCAAATTTTACATAATAATTTTTTTAATGTCATTTTAAAAATTATTAATTTTACTTTTAATTTTTAAAAATTTTTACTCTAATTTTTGAGCTTAAATTTTATGAATTTATAAAATTGAGTAAATAAATTTTTGTTTTTTAATTGAATTAATTATAAGAATTTTTTTGATATTCATTTTAAAAGTGATTAATTTTTTTTTTTAATTAAAAAAAATTTCTTAGCTAAATTTAATTAAATAAATAAATTTTTCAATTTTAAAACTCAATTCCTCAAAAAAAATTCTAATTTCCCAAAAATGAATTATTTAAAATCCAAAAAAAAACTTTTTAAAGAATTTTAAAATTCAATTCCTGAGTTAAGTTTTAAAGTTTAAATTTTTGAAAATTAATTTTGATTCAAAATTTAAATATAATGTTTTTTTAATCAAATTTTATATAATAATTTTTTTAATGTCATTTTAAAAATAATAGATTTTTTTAATTTTTAAAAATTTCTACTTAAATTTTACTGATTTATAAAATTGAGTAAATAAATTTTTTTTTTTAAATTAAATTCATTGTAAGAATTTTTTTAATTTTTTTTTTTGTTTAAATAATTAATTTTTTTTTAAGTAAAAATAAATTTTCCAATTTTAAAACTCAATTTCTCAAAAAAAATTCTAATTTCCCAAAAATAAATTATTTAAAATCCAAAAAAAACTTTTTCACTGCAAATCTTCAAAACACTCAAACTTCTTCCCAATAAAACTTTTCTCTAGACAAGCCAACATTCATACAAAAACAATCAAGAAAAGTCATCAAGGTTATCAGTCACTACAGATACATTTCATCCACAACAAAAATATTTGTTTTCATACTCATACTCATGCCCCATATATAGAAAAACACGCTCTCAGATATTACTACCATAAAAACGCCCACGCGCTCAGTATTAAAATTTAAACTTTCGTCATATAAAGCCTCACTTTACCATAAATTATTCATTATTATAATTAATTGCCCAACAGTTCCTCTGTATATTTATCAACCAAAAAAAAAAAAAATTACATTAAATTCCATAAATTTATCAGCTCTTCTGTGAAAACTTCTGTGAAGAAAAAGAGCGAAGAAGAAACAAAGATTGGCCGCTTAATAATACTAGATGACAAATAAGAGTGTATTTTTAAGAAGAGCGGAAGCAAAAGCTAAAGCTAAAGCTAAAGAAACAAGTGCCAAGTATAAAAATCTCATTACACATGTGCAGTCATATCACATATGAGATTTACACATCCTCAGCACATGTTTTAATATTACTTCAGTGTAAGTATGTGTTAGGATGGTTACTCACTATCTCAATTACTCATACGTGGATCACGCGCATCAGCTCTGAATATATATGATAGTAGTGAGTTTAGCGCACATAGCTCACATATCATTACATCGACGCGCCGTTTAACGTTCTAAATAAAATTAGCGTTTTATATAAATAATATATCGAGAAGAAAAGTGCAGTGAAAAATCTCACTATCACTTCCTTCTCTCAAACGAGCGCGGTCAATCGCCGGACAGTTGAATCTATTCATCTTTACTTTCATATCAAGGATATAGATAGGATATATTTATTTTATTATTATTTATGATAATAAACTTTCACGCCTGCATTGTATTGTCGGCTTAGTTTTAACGAGAGTGTTTGCTCAAGAAGTCGCTTTGTTTTTTTCGTTTATTAATTGAAATGAAGGACATACAATTGCAGGTGAGTTTAGTTACTTTTTTTTATTAATTACTTTATTTATTTATTTTATTAAGCGGGGATTTTTTTGCCGGGTTGATTAGTTTGTTTTTATAAAAATTCAAGGCATGAACTTACACTTTAAAGGTCAAATTAAATAACACGGTTTTTTTTATTTTTGATACTGAAATCTTCAGACATTTGAAATTTTATTTATTATAATTTATTTAAAAAATTTTTACAATTTAAATTTGATAACTTTTTTTTAATAAATTATTTTAATACTCTTTAAATTAGTAGAAAAAAATTTATTTAATATTAAAATAATTATTCATTAAAATCTATTTTTTTTTAATAAATTATTTTATTACTCTTTAATTTAGTAAAAAAAAATTTATTTAATACTACAATAATTATTCATTTTAATTTATTTATGTAATTTTTTTTTTAATAATTTATTCAAAAAATTTTTATAATTTAAGTTTGCTAATTTTTTTTTAATACATCCTTTTATTCTTCTTTAAATTAGTAAAAAAATTTTATTGAATATTAAAATAATTATTTATGTAATTTTTTTTATAATTTATTATAAAAATTTTTACAATTTAAAATTTCTAATTTTTTTTTAATAAATTGTTTTATTACTCTTTCAATTAGTAAAAAAAATTTAATTTAATATTAAAATAATTATTTATTAAAATTTATTTATGTAATTTTTTTTTTACAATTTATTCAAAAAATTTTTACAATTTAAGTTTGCTAATTTTTTTTTCAATAATTTATTCAAAAAATTTATAATTTAAGTTTGTTAATTTTAGTAATTTTTTTTATTTTAATAAATTATTTTATTAGTCTTTAAATTAATAAAAAAAAATTTAATTCAATACTAAAATAATAATTTATTTAATATTGATTTAATTTATTTCAATAAATAATTTTTTTTACTTTTTAAATTAATAAAAAAAAATTATAAATCAATTTGATAAAATTTTTATACTTCTTCAATGTCTATTTAAAAAAAAAAAATTGTTATTAATTTTGAACGATTGAATTTTATTGAAAATCTAATAAAAAATTCAACGCGGCTAACTAAAATAATAAAAATAGACAACGAGTAAATGTTAATAGCGAGAATGAGGAAATCCTATTTTATTCTGCTCATTCATCGTGAGTTTATTTTGATCTTTATGATTCTCACCTGCTATTTTATCCCACGCTATTGACCAATTTTCAACGCAATTATTCAGCGACCTTTAAAATTTTACATTACTTGTTCATGAATCCTTGATATCAATGTCACTTTTATTCCTGAGAAAAATTATTAATTATTAATATTAATTCCAAGATCACTAATAGATGATTTCATATTTATAAAATTAGCTTGAAAAAGATGGATACGTTGTTCTCGAAGATTTCTTCTCTCCGGAAGAAGTTGAAGAAATGAAGGCTTGTGGCGAAGATTTTACAAATAATCTACCTCCAGAAAATCAGAGAAAAGTTTTTAATACTATTGAACTTCAACAAGTACTATAACTTTTAATTGTTTTTTTTCAAGAATTGTCATTTTTTAATTATATTTTAACTTAGTCAATTAACATAATTTTTTAATTTTTTTATTTAGAATAAGGATGAATATTTTATGGACAGCGCTCACAAAATAAGCTATTTTTTTGAGTCAGAATCATTAGAAGACAATGGAAAGTTAAAAGTTCATCCAAGAGTATCATTAAACAAGGTAAAAATATTTTTTATCTCATCGATTTTTTTTTAATTAAAGCTAATAATTAATTAGAGATTATATTATGTAAGCAACCAACTCGAGTACTAATCAATACTTAACATTAATTAGATACAATGTTACAATTATTCTTGATAATTAATTGTGAAAAAAATATAAAATTTTTAATTTCAAGTTACTTTAATTAAATTAAAAATTTTTTAATAATATCATAATTAACAATTTTTTAATAATAAGATTTTGAGATATTTTTGAGAATAAGCAAAATTTTTTGGCCAGTGTATTTATATGATAAAATGGATTTTTATGAATAAATTTGGTATCGTTGAAAAAGTCTTGACCTGGAATTGTGTCTTATCAATGTTTCATATCATTTTCACTGATAGTCAATTTATGATGATAAGTATTTAGGCTGCATTCGAAAATGCTCTATCTCTAGATACATAATTAAGAAATGAACCTTTATCTTGTGAATTATTGAAATTTTTAATGATATAAGCTCATTCCGATGTTACACTCATCAAGACCTTTCATTTGAGTACCCACATCAATTTTTCATATATATATATATATTACATATATCTTAATTATTGACATTTTTAAAGATATTAGCTCATCCCGATGTTACACTCATCAAGACCTTTCTTTTAAGTACCCACATCAATTTTTCATATATTTATATATATTATATATATGTATATATGAAAAATATATAAAAATTGATGTGGGTACTCAAATGAAAACTCTTGATTAGAGTAACATCGGGATGAGCTTATATCTTTAAAAACTCCAATAATTAAAAAAGTACAGTGCAATTTAACAAAATTCATTATTTAATAAAGCAAAATTTGATTTATTCATAGATCACAAGTCACGGCAGTCACGTAGTGACTGCAAGGTTGCTAGTATAATATTATAATTATAGTCAAAAATTTTTAAATAATATAATTATAATTATTAGGTAGGCCACGCACTTCACTGGCTTCATCCAACTTTCAAAAGAGTAACATTTGATGAAAGGATAAAAGAAACAGCATTTCAATTAAACTTCCAAGAGCCAGCAGTCTGTCAGTCGATGTACATCTACAAAAATCCAGGACTAGGTTCAGAAGGTACTAACACCTAAAAAAAAAAAAAAAAAAAATCTATATCACCAAATAATAAATCATATAATTTAATTGACAATAAAAGTGATAGCTCACCAAGACGCATCGTACCTGCACGTGGAGCCGATGAAGCTAGTCGGGTTTTGGATAGCGCTGGACGATGCGACCCTAGAGAACGGGTGCTTGTGGGTCGCCCCGGGTTCCCACAAGAGCGGAGTCCATCGGCGATACATCAGGAACAAAGATTACCCCGAGTCGTCGAAAGATATCTTGATATACGACCGAGGAACCCCTTGTTATCCGGCCAGTAACTTCCGCGCAGTCCCAGTACGCAGAGGCTCCTGTATTCTTCTCCACGGGCTGGTTGTCCACTTCTCCAAAGCCAACAAGAGCGATAAATCACGGCACGCATACACTTTTCATGTTATTGAAACTAAGCTGACCACCTACGCTAAAGACAACTGGCTCCAACCCCCGGAGGGTGGCTTTCCTCTTCTTTATAAAAATTAGATTTTTTTACCTACTGCATTTATTATTATAATTGTTATTATTGTTAAAAATAAATAAGATTGCATATATTCACTTAAATTTATTTCGCGTACGAAAAATATTCTTTACTTTACAAAGTAATTAGTTTATTTGTAAAAAGCTACTTTTTTTTATCATATATATAGGGTCCAAATTTTTGCCGCAATTTTAAAAAATATTGTTTTAATTTTTAATATTGGTACTATGAAAAATTTATCAAATAAAAATTGTTCAAAATTTAATTTTATAAAAAAAATATTTCTTGATTTTTAAAAAAAAAAATTCCGCTGAAATTTCAAAATTAAAAATTAAAATTTTGAAAAAATTATAAAATTTACTTTTGAAATTACGATGAAATTATTAATCCTACGAAAAAAAAAAAAAATTGAGATATTTTTTTTTATAAAATTATATTTTGTGTAACTTTTATTTGAAAAAATTTTTTTTGGACCAATACTTTTGTCACAATATCAAAAATTTTGATTCATTATAAAGTTATTTTGAATTTGCGGCAAAAATTTTACACATTTTTCAATGGTCAATATAAAAATTAATATATATATATATATATATTAAATATAATTTGTATTGTAGTAATAATCGATAATTAATCAACAATTTTTTTAGGCTTAAATTTAGTAATTGATGAAAAATATATATTTTTTTTTTATTAACTTTAATTTAGATTATTGATAAAAATATCTTTTTTAAATAATTATTAAATTTTTATAATAAATGATTAATCTTTTGACATTTAAATAAAAAAAAAAATTCTGTCAAACGAAACAAAATAATTTATTAATAACTAATAATAAATTATTACTAGTAAATAATTTTTTTTAAAAAACTATTTCTTAAATAAAAAATTTCTTTAAATCAAAAATTAAAGCTTTAACAATTCCAGATTTATGAAAAATTTTACTTAAATATACATAATTTTTTTTTTATGTTTAAATTTTTATAAAACTAAAATTAGCAAGGGTCTGAATACATTTTTTATTGAAAAAAAATATTTTTATCAATAGTAAAAAAAAAAAAATCAAAAAATTTTCTCAAGTAGTTTTTAAATTAAAATTTTTTTTTGAGTAAAAAAAAAATAATCAAACGCTTATCGGCTTTAGTATTAAAAATTTCCAACAAACTTAAAAAAAAGGAAAAAAACCCTATCAAATAATTTTTTCATCAATTATCAAAAAATTAACCGCCCAAAAATCATATAATAATTACAGACACTTAAAAGTAGCCATCCTGCAAAAATATCCACTTAAATCCTGCAACTGTCCAAGGCCATTTTTAAGAACCTCCTGTTTATACTTCAAGCACAAAAAGACATCCTGAGGCATCAGCTGGTGATCACTTTTCAACAACTCGGGTAAAAATCCAGTGAGTACCTGGTGCAAAGCCAGGACCGAGGGATGATCAACATGCAGATGATCAATATCATCCAGAGCGGTGCTGAGAATCTGCATCAACCTGTTTAAATTCCCCGCGACTTCAGGCCTCAGTTGCTTAATATCATCTTCAATAGAGAGCGACTCCAATTTTTTAAATGCAAGACCAAAAGGCATGCCCATAAGGCTCGCGGAGGTCCCACAAACATCCCGAGCGAATAAATACACAGTTTCAAAGTACCCGAAAGCCAGCGCGGCTTTGGACTCTTCTTCTTGCTTGTTATCTCCTTTATTGCGATAAATTAATTTGAGACTGTCCCTGAATTTCTGTTTCAGGCCCTCGATCGCCTCTGTGACGTTCTCGAGGATGTTCGGGTACTTTACTGCCTTCAAGCAACCCACTAGATCGTGGAACCGTTGGATCATTGTCTCGACGTCTTTCAGCTGACAACTGTACTGCAGACCTGTCACGATCTGCACCAGGTCTTTTAAGATACTCTCCGCTCGCCTCTCAAATGAATCACTCACTGCTGCTATCCAGTGCTTGTTCGCGCACTTCAAGACTGTCAGCACCGTCCAAGGCGGTCGGATTATCGTATGGCGCTCCCAGGTTTCACCATACAAGTTTTTCATCTCCTTAGCGACTACCACTGACATAAACGATGTTAAAGTTGTCTTCAGGTCCTCGAATAATTCTTCTGCTAGTAAAAGCTCGGCTTTGGTCTGAAAAAGAAAATTTTTTTTAGTTAATAAATTTAATTTTTTTAATTATTAATGGAATTTTTAATTAAAATAATTAATAAAAAATTAATTTTTTATAAATTATATTATTGATTAAAGTTTTTTTATATTAAAATTTTTAAATTTAAATCAAGACTAAATTCTTTAAAATTATTTTTTTAATTAATTAATTTAATAAATTATTTACTAGCAACCTTGCAGTCACTATATGACTGCCGTAATTTGTAAACTATAAATAAATGAAATTTTGCTTTATTAAATAATGACTTTTGTTGAATTGCACTGTACTTTCTTAAATATTGAAGTATATAAAGATATAAGCTCATCCCGATGTTATACTCGTCAAGAGCTTTCATTTGAGTACCCACATGCATTTTGATAAATTTTTCATATATACATATATATAATATATATGAATATATGAAAAATTGATGTGGGTATTTAAATGAAAGGTCTCGATGAGTGTATGTCGGGATGAGCTTATATCTTTAAAAATGTCAATAGTTCACAAGATACAAGGTCATTTCTTAATTATTGACGTTTTTTAAGATATAAACACATTTTGATGTTACACTCATCAAGACCTTTCATTTAAGTACCCACATGGCATTTTTTATATATTTTATATATATGGTATTTGTGAAATATATAAAATATATGAAAAATTGATGTGGGTACCCAAATGAAAGGTCTCGATGAGTGTAATATCGGGATAAGCTTATTTCTTTAAAAATGTCAATAGTTGACAAAAATACAAGATCATTTCTTAATAACTGATATTTTTAAAGATGTAAGCTCATTCTGATGTTACGCTCATCAAGAGCTTTCATTTGATTACCCACATGCATTTTGATATATTTTTCATATATACATATATAAAATATATGAAAAATTGCTGTGGGTACTCAAATGAAAGGTATCGATGAGTGTAATGTC
>CAJNRD030001118.1:5107203-5144909 GCA_905319865.3 Cotesia congregata | reverse complement strand
GACCTTTCATTTAAGTACCCACATTGCATTTTTTATATATTTTATATATATGGTATTTGTGAAATATATAAATATATGAAAAATTGATGTGGGTACTCAAATGAAAGGTCTCGATGAGTGTAATATCGGGATAAGCTTATTTCTTTAAAAATGTCAATAGTTGACAAAATACAAGATCATTTCTTAATAACTGATATTTTTAAAGATGTAAGCTCATTCTGATGTTACGCTCATCAAGAGCTTTCATTTGATTACCCACATGCATTTTGATATATTTTTCATACATTCATATATATATAAATATATAAAATATATGAAAAATTGATGTGGGTACTCAAATGAAAGGTCTTGATGAGTGTAACATCGGGATGAGCTTATATCTTTAAAAATGTCAATAGTTCACAAGATACAAGGTCATTTCTTAATTATGTTTCTAGAGATAGAGCATTTTCGAATGCAGCCTAAATACTTATCATAATAAATTGACTATCAGTGAGAATGATATGAAACCTTGAAAAGGCACAAATTCAAATCACGACCTTTACAATGACATTAAATTTCACGAAAAAAAAAAACCGATTTTATCATATGACTATCCTGGACACAAAATTTTTATTATTCTCTTAATAATATAGATTATTGTTTAAAATTAAAATTAATAAATTTGAATTGAAAAATTCTAATAAATTAAAAATTTCATAATATTAAAATAACAATAACTAAAAAAGAAAAAAAAAATAACCATAAATTTTCCTATAAAAAATACTCACTTCTTCTTGCTCAACATCTTTAAGACTGTCAGCAAGATTGAACCGCTTTTTGATCTCGCTCTCCTTCAAATAATCGACTTTCTCAAGCGGGTCATTTTTCCCCAGAGAAATAACATCATGAATCATAGCTTTATTGCAAAGATTTTTATCATAAGACAGCAAAACAACATGGTGTCCAGCTGACTGGACCTGCAAACAAGTCTGGAGAATTTCATCATCCGGACACTCTGTCTCAAACTTTTGCCGGTTGCTCAAAACATCCGCGAAGGTTTGTCCCAAGATTCGCGGGTGCTTGGCCGCGAAGTGCTTGTTTATAAACTGGATCGCGTGTCTTGCCTTGTATTTGAGACTCTGAGGGCGCGAGTGAGATTTATCGTCCTTTATGAAGTCCAGCTCACGGATCACTGTCCAAGGAATTACGATGATCGGACGATTATAGAACTTGAAGATCGCGTCCCGCGCTTCTTCTACCGCTTTCATGTTGGATAAGAAGACATTTGTGTCAACTACTATGTAAAGCTTACGCAGACTTCCATTTGATCCGCTTCCGCCGTCAGTTAAGTCTAAGCCAGTGTTATTTAATTCTTGCATTTGGACGTCATCTTCTATCACTAATTGCGCTCTTACATTTTGGATCTAAAAAAAATAAAATAAAAATTACGAATTAAATTTAAATGAAAATAAGAAATTTAAATAAAAACTATATTAAAAAAAAAATAAAAATTGAATTGAAATAAAAATTATAATTAAAAATTAAAAACTAAAAATAAATAGAAAATTAAATTAAAATAAAAATAAAAATTCAAAGTAAAATTACAATAATTAAATTTAAAAATAAAATAAAAATTTGATAATCATTTACAATCAATACTAACCCATGTTAAATTTTTTTTTTTGATTAAATTTAAAAAAATTTTCATGAAAATTGTTTATAAAAAATAATGGTAAATAGTTACAAGTGGGGTCAACCATTTTAATTTTCATTTTTTGAACGAAATTTCTATTTGATTTTATTGATATATTTTTTTTTGAATACATAAAAAATGAACAATTAAAAAAAAAAGTTGATTATCACAATGTTAACAAATTTTCAAAAAAATTTATAAATTTTTTAGAAAACTGTGATATTAAATTTTTTTTTATTGTTCGATTTTTTATGTACTTTTCAAAAAAAAATATATCAAAATTAGCATTCATTTTTAATTTCATCAATTCGTCTTTGGCAAGAATTACCAACTGATGTCATCAATGCACTTAGCATTGACACTTTCAAGACAAAAGCCTACGAATTTTTCCGTGATCTTGAGCTTAAGAAGAGCTGGATACCTGGTATTACTGACGATGATCCAAACCATTAAATTAGTGCTATCGGCAGTGCTTTAAATTTTAAATTTAAATACAAACCTAAGTCTGACATTTATTAATCAAATTACAAGTTCTTGTTCATTTTTACTCATCTCATTTTTACTCATTGATATCAGTTGATTTCATTTATTCAAATTTTCTGCTTTGTTCGATTAGTTATAATTCTAACCTTGTCAATATATCTATGTAGATCTGTTTATATTCTTATACATTATTGAGTATCACCAAAAGGATCCCCTCCTGGAAACCACCAGGTAGTACGACGAGATGTTGATTACTCGATGCCCCCATCTCCTCAACTGGTTAAGGAAGTTGCATTACGCTTCCCCAGAAGAAGACACATCTCCTCGTCGCAGGTTCGCCGACCTTATGGTACAGTCTTTCAATCGAAAGACCTCCCGGAATCCTGAATGAAGTCTAACGACTTTTCAGGAAACCGTGGACGGTCACCTGCGAACGAGCCTTTAGGCTACCAACATGACTTGTTGGATTACCCGACAGTTGGCAAAGCGAATTCTTATATATTGAAACTACTCTATTAATGAGTGCTTGTGAGAATTTTCGATTTTAACGCCATCTTCATTTCTTTCTGTGTAACTAGAAAAAATTGTAAAATTTGGAACTATTTTTTTAAATATGTTAGATATATTTTTGTTGGAAATTATAAGAATTATTTATGAATTTTTTTACCAATTTATTTTTCAAATTATTTCTCCTAGTTAATTTGTTTGAAAAATAAAATTTTCTTAATTTTAATTGTGAAGAACATCTAAAAATTTTTATAATTTATTTTTATTGAAAACATGATTAAAAAAAATTTAATTTGTAAAAAACTTTAAAAACTGTCAGTGTAATTTTTAAAAAATATTTTTTTTTGTTCTAATTTAATTATAAAAAACAAAATAAAAAAATTAAAAACGTCGGCTACTTTAGTATTATACATTTAAAAATTATTAAAATTTTTATAACAGATATATTATTATAAAAAAATGTTTTTTTAAAATTAGCACTTGGAATTTTTTTTTTTTTTCAATTTCTACATGTTAAATTTTATTGCTAAATTTTTTTCATTGTTATTAAATTGTTATAAAAATCTAGAAAAATTGTAAGATGTCTGATTTCAATATTATAAATTAAAATATGTTTATATTGTTTATATTTCAATATTATAAATTAAAGTATGTATTTTTTCTACTTGTTACTTTGTATCATTTGGTTATTGCCTTGACATTTAAATCAAATAAATAAAAAAATAAAATATAAATTTTATCCAAAAACATGAGCCAAAACTTTTTCCAACTTTTAAAGGGAAAAAAACTATCGAAATCTCTATTTTTCCCTTTCACGACATTTTTTATGGCCCAAAATAGGATTGACCCCATTTGTAAATAGTTACCAAAAATTTAATTAAAAATTATAAATAAATTGAAAATTAAAAATTAAATTAAAATAAAAATAAGAAATTTAAATAAAAGTTCAAATTAAAAATAAAATTCAATAATTTACAATGAAATTAATAAAAAAAAATCTATTCTTACCTCAGAAACAATCTTCTCTTCTTCACTAGGTTCCCAATCCATCTCTTCACAAAATACATCCCCAGAATCCTTAGTCGCCGAACACCCACTATCATTGAACGAGCTAGAAAGACTCCGCTGTCTCTTAAGATTGCTACAAAAAGCTTTCATTCTATCCTCAGCATTTTTAAAAACCACCGGCGGGTCCTTAGCATCCACTTCCGGACTCTCTGCAGCTTTCAGTTTCCCAATTCGCGGAATTTTCGCATTACTCACATTACTCTGTAAATCATCATCTTCAACCTTCTCGGCATCGGGAATCAGAATTCTTTTCGCAGAGACTCCTGGAGGAGCTTCCAGAGTCTTCATCTGCTTGAGCTTGCTCTCGATAGCAACCTTGACGGACTTTCTTCTTGGAGTCGTAGAACAGGAAAGACTCCTGCTGGCTCTGGTCCTGGGGCTTCCGAGTCCCTGAACTTCAGTCTGAGCTGTAGACGTAGACGTTGAGGCAGTGGAAGAGCTAACCGTGTCATCACTCGTAGATTTGTCAGTCCTCGCTAAAGATAGGCGCGCTGATTGGGATTTAGGACTAGATTTACCTTTCTTTCTATCAGCTACTGCAGACAAGGATTTCCTCGCTAGCATTTTTTGTTTCATCTGTTTCATCGCCGGGGTCATTACTTTTTCTTCGTCTTTGCTTTTTTCTTCTTCATCATCGAATTTAAAATTCTTTCTCGGTTTTTCAGGAGTTTTTTCAGGAGTTTTTTCAACTTTAGCTTTATCAACTTTATCAACTTTGTCCACATCTTTGCTTGGAGAAGCTTTTAACGTTGAACTCTTCAAAGGACGGGGTTTTTTTATCGCGCTAGTCTTGGCTTGTCTCTGCAGCATTTTCTCTCTCAGTGCTTTCATCTGCGGGGTGTCAGCGTTCTGCTTGGCAGTCTTCTTCTTCCCAGGATCTTCGGAAGTTGACAGCTGTCTCTTGGCTACCAGTTTGGGTCTCCGGTTCACTTCTGGGTCACCTTCTGGCGTGTGCGGTCTGTAGTCATGCTCTTCGTTTTTTTTACGTTTTCTTGTTGAGTTTTTTCGGGTGTTCTAAATAACAAATTGTTAATTATTAATTATTAATGACACTTAATAATAATGATAGTTAATTTTTCTTTGGATTATTTAATAAATATTTGAAAAATTTTTATTTATAAATTCACATTTTAATAAACAAAAATATAATTTATTCAAATTATTATTTTGATCGTCAAAATTGAGGTTAATTTTTTCGTTTTCTTCGGAAATTTTCGGGCAGACTTTTAGAAATTTTATATAGTTTGTGTTACAGTAGTAGGAGCAGCAGCACTATACGGAGTGGAAGTTTGGGGATGGGGAGAAGTAAAAGATATAGAGAGGGTTCAGGGAAGGTTTTGTAAAATGGCACTAGGGGTTAATAGAAATACTCCGGGGTACATTTGGAGAACAGAAGCAGGAGTGCAAAACATAAAGGCAACTACGAGGGAGAGAGCAGCTAGATATGTGAAGGATGTTTTGGCAATGGAGGAGGATAGATGGCCAAAAATAGCGCTGCGGAAAGAAATGAGAGGAATCCTAAACAGAAATCCGACAAAATGGGGTAGAAAGCTACATGCAGCGATAAAACAAATGGGATGTGAAGAAATAGCAGGAATGATATATAATAAAGAAGAAAAAGAAAAAATAGATGAAAAAATTGATGCAGGGATAAAAAGATATAAAGAAAAACTTAAAGAAGACGATGAAAAAGCTATAATAAAATATATAAAAAAATAATGATCGAAAAAGACGGATATCATTACTGGAAGGATGACAAGAAAAGAGGGAAAGATAAAGAACAATGGGCAAGAATAAGATGCGGAAACATTGGGAGAGCTTACAAGAAAGGTTATACAGAGTGGACGTGCAGATTATGTGAAGAAAATATGGAAACCTTAACACATCTAATAAAGTGCAAAGAGATAAAAAAAGGAGTGAACGAAAAGGAAAGAAAATATTTGGAAAAGTGGGACAAATTGGTAGAGGAAGAAGAGATCGAAAGAGAAATATGTAAGATATTAAAAGGCGAATTAGACGTGAACTTTTGTGAAATTTTTCGTAAAGTCGAAAAATCAATAAGAAGCAAGACAGAAGCGGAAAAAATTGGAGAAGAAAGTGCAGAGGTGGAGCAGAGAACAGTGTGAGAAATGCCGAGGGGTAAAGAGAAGAAAAGAATGGCAATAAAATGAGAAAAGGCAAAACCAAAGGATAAAATTAAGTGTTATAAATAAATAATATATTTAAATATATATATACAAGTTGAAAAATGCTGGAAAAAATAATCACCTTTATAGAAGTTACTTTTTAATATTAATAATATAGTTTGTGTTAATTAAATATTTTAAATATATATTGATTTTTTTTTAATTATTTGTGATGATTTTAAAATTATAATTTATAAAAATATAAATTGAATTATTTAGAAAAATAAATTACATCAAAGTTAGCCGTCATTTGACCATTTTTTAATTTTTTTTAACAAATAAAATTTGTTCGAAAAGATTATTTAAAAAAAAAATGTATTTTTAATTTTTTTAATTTCTACATGTCAATTTTTTTTCCTAATTTTTTTTGCAATAATTTATTTTTACTAAACTTCTTAAAATTACTAAATGTCTGCTAAATTTTCATGAAAAATAATTGAAAAAATTTCTTTTTGTTATTTAATTTTATTAAAATTACTTTTAATAATTATTCTAGTTAAATCCAGATAATTCTAAAAAATTATTTTTTTTTTGTTGAAATAAAATTTTTTATTATTATTTTTTAAAAAATTTTACAATTAAAAAAAAAAATTAAAATATTAAAAATAGAATTTAATAAAAAAAACATTTTTGTACTTTTTTTAATTATCACACAATGAACAATTTCCTGTGCGATAAAAATATTTAAAAAAAAATTTGATAATAAAGTTAACATTTAATTATAAATACATAAAATATTATGAAATGAATTTAAAATAGTTAAAATACCTGAGTTGGTTGACTGTCAGAATCATCATCAGGGAATACCCATGTAGATTTATTAGTAGCAGTATTAAAATAATAATTACGCCCTGGATCTGTTGTTGACGTAACAAGGATCCAGTCTTTTGGAAGATTAACCTTGGCCATGATTCAAATCAAACTAAAGTGATATTAAATATTGTCAACAACTGAAGTAACATGATACATATGAAATGCACTTATCATACTTACGTGTTGAACAAATCGCTAATAAATTCTATGAGTCATACATTATTTTTATATACAAAAGATTTAGTGTGAAATTATTTTTTACATATTGCAGCTGGATTTATTGATAAGTATGCAAGTCCAAATGAAACTTGGTAATTTATCTTTAATGACACTATTTTATTTTAATTTTAAACGTAGAAATTTCGTTTTGATGGTCAGTGTTGTTTTTAGGTTAAAAATAATACTTGTCAACATCAATGCAACATGGTGAACTAATTTATATAATGATTTAGTCTGAAGTTAACTGTTTTATATAACGGTGAGAAGGGTGAAACTTCCAGAATACTGAAGTTAGCTAACAACTGTCGATTTTTTTAATTTTTATACCAAGTCAGAATAAAAAATTGCTTTAAAAATTTTTACTGATAATTTTTTATAATATTAAAGTTAGCAGTCACTTTAAAATTTTTTAATTTTTGTCAACAAAGAAAATTTGTAAAAAAAAAGATATTTTAAAAAATTGTATTTTTAATTTTTTTTTAATTTCTAAATGTCAATTTTTTTTGCTACAATTTATTTGTTAAAAATGGTCTATAACTTTTAAATATCAGATAAATTAATTTTCATAATTTTTACTTAAATTGTTTTTTGTAATAATTTAATTGTTATAAAAAATATAAAGAAAATTTCTGACAATTAACTTCCGTGTCTTGAAACTGTTAACAAAGACCTACTGTGTGAATGAACATTTTCTTTTAAATGATAAAAATGAAATATTGATATGAATAAAATTTTATGTGGTAAGTAATGAAAATAAAAAAAAAATAAG
Organism: Cotesia congregata; assembly: GCA_905319865.3. Classification (NCBI taxonomy): domain Eukaryota; kingdom Metazoa; phylum Arthropoda; class Insecta; order Hymenoptera; family Braconidae; genus Cotesia; species Cotesia congregata. The sequence goes on along the minus strand of CAJNRD030001118.1, from coordinate 5,137,189 downwards.
AGATTAAAATAAAATTACCTTACATTTAATAATTTTTTATTTTTTTAATCACTTAAATTACAAGTAAAAAAATTACACGTGTAATTTTTAAAATCTTTTACATGTCAAATTTTGTTGTAAAATTTTTTCAATAAAAAAAAATTATAAAAATTTTCATATTTTTACTATTTACACTCTTACAATTAATGACAGTAAAAAATTTAGACATAAATAAAATATGAAAATTTATAAATTAGGAAATTTAAGAGATTTATTAAGAATGTCATTTTATACAAAGAACAGAGATCATTGATATAATTATTATGAATATTTATTAATACAAATTGTCATCCGTACTTTTCGCATCTATACACATACACATTAGTCACATACATAGTCAGATAAGTAATTAAAAGTTTATCTTCTCTTGCACTAATTATAATTAAACTCCAGAATTCAAGTTATTTTCGTTTAATAATAATTGTACGTTTGAATTTTACGAGCCTCACATGTAGATGAAATTGAATCTGAAAGAAGAAATTTTTAATTAATTTCAAATAAATTAACTCTGGTTAATTATAATGGAAATAAAAAATTATTACCTGCATAGTGACTGAGGTAGAGAAGAAATAATTGGTCCATATCCTTGAGAGTTGTCATAAAGTTCAAACAATGGCGCAGCGACAAGTTTGTAATTTTTAGGAACGGCAAAAAGTGCTAAATAAAAATAATTTATTAACCAATTAATTAATGTTAATAAATTATTTAATCTATATATTAAAGATATAAGCTCATCCTATTACACTCATCGAGACCTTTCATTTGAGTACCCACATCATTTTGTCATATATTTTATATATTTGTATATATTATATATATGTATATATGAAAAATATGTGAAAAATGCATGTGGGTACTCAAATGAAAGGTCTCGATGAGTGTAATGTCGGGATGAGCTTATATCTTAAAAAACGTCAATAATTAAGAAATGACCTTGTATCTTGTGAACAATTGACATTTTTAAAGATATAAACTCATCCCGATTTTACACTTATCAAGACCTTTTATTTGAGTACCCACATCAATTTTTTTATATATTTATATATATTATGATGTTATACTCATCAAGAGCTTTCATTTGAGTACCCACATGCATTTTGATATATTTTTCATGCATAAATATATATATATGGAAAAAATTGATGTGGGTACTCAAATGAAAGGTCTCGATGAGTGTAATGTCGGGATGAGCTTATATCTTAAAAAACGTCAATAATTAAGAAATGACCTTGTATCTTGTGAACTATTGACATTTTTAAAGATATATAAGCTCATCCTGATGTTACACTCATCAAGGCCTTTCATTTGAGTACCCACATGCATTTTGATATATTTTTCATGCATAAATATATATATATGGAAAAAATTGATGTGGGTACTCAAATGAAAGGTCTCGATGAGTGTAATGTCGGAATGAGCTTATATCATTAAAAATGTCTATAGTCAAGAAGTTAGAATGCAATTCAATAAAAGTCATTAATTAATTAACACTTCAGTACCCCCGCTATAAGAATTTTACTCACGCAACAACATTCAACTTATAGGATGTCGCTGCAGTGCAAGCGAGACACTAAACAGAACGTGGATACTGAAGGGTTAATTATTTAAAATTACAATACCTTTCTCTTGAAGCTGAACTAAAAATAATCTTTTGTGTTCTTTAGGTTTAGTAATATGTGGTGGAACATAAGGATACTGAGGCGGTTCAAAATTAGGTCTCCACCAGTTTCCAATAGTGTCTTCAATCACCCATTCCTGTTTGACACCATCCTGACGCCCCAGAGTCTGAAAAACACCCCAAAGTTTCAAAATTTGTCTAATAAAATTAAATACAGTTATTCAACAATTTTAAACTTCAAAGGTCACACTAAATTTTACAATCTTCTTTTTCAAAAGCTTAGAACATAGTTCTAATACAAAATGATTCTTAAAATCTTATCAATAATATTTAATAATTAAATTTTTTAATTTGAAGGTTCTTCTAAACCATGTTCTTAGCTGATTAAATTACAAATTTTACTACTGTAAAAATATAATAACAAAGAAATCGCCGGACATGCAGCATGTAGAATGAAAAAATCAATCAATTTGTTTGACTGATATTTTATCAATGATTTTGGCAAGAGTACAGAAAAATGTGAAAGCTACATGCCCAGTTACATTGATCGTACAAAATATAAAATATATTTAAATTATCACAGATCATGGTGTGTCTATAAATAAATTACAAAACTTAGAGCTAAATCTTAACTACCCTTGATACAGGGTAGCAAAGGGAGCCACGATGTTAGCCGTTACCTCTGTCAAGAGCCGTTTTAGGCCCTCTACCTCATCTTCTCCAGCGTTTAATTCTCCTCCAGGCCTAAAATCATAAAAACAAAAAAAAATTAATTAATTAAATTATAAAACTATCAACAAAAACAATTAATATTTATAATAAAATTAAGACATGAAAATTAAGTTAGCTGACATCTAAAATTTTTTTTTTATTAAAAAAAATATTTCAAAAAAGTTAAGAAAAAAAATTTTATTTGTAAAAAAATTAAAAAACTTAATTTTTAAAAAATATTTCATTGTTCTAATTTAATAAATGAAAAAAAAAAAAAAATAAAATAAAAACGTCGGCTAATTTTAGTATTATAATTTTATTTTCATTTTTAGTTTTATTTTCATTATTTAAATTTATATTAAATTTAAATATCACTTAAAATATATTATTGTTACTATAAATGTATACTGCCGATCAGCATTCTTTTACAATAAATAAATAATTAAGACACTGAAATTAGCACACTTGACAATTTCTTGATTTTTTTTTTTTTTTAAATAAACTAGGTCTAAAAAATTATTATAAAAAAATTATATAAATAGTTTTTTAGAGTTTCTAAACATAAAATTTTTGAATAAATTTTTCTTGCCATAATTTTATTATAAAAAAAAAAAAATTCTAAAAATTATCAGATGTCTCTAAATTTTACAATCATATAAAATTTAAAAATAAAGAAACTTACAATTTGAAAAAAGTTGTACCAAGCTGGAGCAAAAGTACATGAGGCAGTCCATGCTCGTGTACCAAAAGGACTCCTTCGACACTCCTACGCATCCCAATCTTGTCAAATTCATCTCGCATACGCTGAAATCTTGCCGGCACTGACGGGTCTTTCTCAAACAGCGGCTCTTTCGTTCCAAAAGTATAGTTTGTCAAAGGATATCTATGATAAACGAGTTTTATACACATTGTTAACAATCTTCTTTCCTTCACAATTTACAATAACAAATTTATCTAAAATATATCTCCAGTTGTAACTCTTCTTGCTTTTAAAAAATAAACATATCAATTTATAAAACAATCTTCAAGCTTTTACAAACAATTACAATTGTTTAAAATTACATTCTTCTTTTTTTACCGAACAAATTTTCAATTATACATTTAATAATTAACCTTGTTTTCATAAATTTAAATACTCGATCAATTATCGAGTAATTAATCTTAATAATAGTATTTATTTAATTTTATTATTATAAATAGTAATTTAACAAAATTACAAGACAAAAAAATACATTTCTTTACAATTTTAAATAAATTTAAAATTTATTTTTTTTTTTTGACATGCGCTCATGAATAAAATTGTTTACAATAACAATAAACATGTTCATGTTTTTTTTTTTTTTTTTTAACAATTGCGGTAACTTGACAAAATAATTACCGAAAATCAATAAACAAATAACAATTGTTCAGAAAAATATATTAAATTCGAATTTACGTTAAAATAATTATTAAGTACATAGTACGGCGTAAATATACATTAAATATTAAATATTTATTAATTGTAAGTTATAACTTACATACACAGAAATTGTCTACCTAGAGCGTCGCATTGTGTATGTAAATTTATCATGGGCGCGTTACAAGTGTCCAGGTTATGAAAGTATAGTAATAATTAATTTACACTCTGTTTTTTTTACTTACAAATTAACAGTCCTAAGAATAGTTACAGATTGATTTTGCACAGGCTTGCCCTCGAAGGAGCTGTTGCTGGACCGGCGTGGCCATCCGCTTCCTTTAACCTGAGTAGTCGCCATTGCCATGTTTGATATTTGCTCTTCTGACCAGAGTTTTCAGAGAATTGTTTTAGTTTAACTTGCTGTACTTGCTGTGTATGTGTGCGCTGTACTGAATTTACTGCACATCTGCTTTTGGAATAATAATAACAACAATAATAATAATAATAATCCTTTTAGATAAGCATCGACTTGTCTTTCTGCTGATTCAGTGCAGCGCCATCTGGATTGTGCGACACCTAGCGGCAGTAAATAAAAACATTAGGCGGGAAATTTTTTAAATTATTTAAATCAGCAAACAGCTGATCATTTTTATTGATAATTTTTTAATAAAAAAATAATTGAAAAATGTATATTAAAATTTTTTATTAATTTTATTTTTACAATTATTTATTCTATTAGAAAAATTGATAATTAAACTATTTATCATTTGTAAATTTTTCTTTGATAAATCGTTTTAAAAATTTTATAAAAGTAAAAATATGTTTTTTTTTAATTATTAAAGTAACTATTCACTCCAAATTTTTATTCTAAAAATTAGTGAAAAAAATTATTTATTGAAATTAAATTTATGATTATAAATCTAAATGAAATATATAAAATTATTTATCGCCTACACATTTGTATTATAAAAATAAAAGTATAAAAATCTAAAAAAAAAAAAAAAAAATTACTTATAATTAATTAAAATTAAAATTTATAGATTTTATTAATAATATTTATTAGTAATAATTACATATTTGATATATATTAAACAACACTGCGGAACACTGGATTGTAGCGACAAATTCCTGGTCCATATTCTTGGTAATCTTTTTTCGTATGACAAACCTGGTAGAATTCGGGCCCGCTTGCTAATAAAGCTCCGCCAAACCAAACCGCACAACGTTGTTTATGATGCGTAATAACGCGAACATCAATTGCCGTTGGCTGTAAAAAAATTATTATTATTATTATTATTATTATTGTGTTAATATATGACTCAAAGATCGGCATTTTTTAATTAATAAAGATAGTTATATTTTCAGCCGAGGTACCCGATCCAATTCTTGAAGAATGTTCAATTTTTCATTATTATTCTTTCACCATAATATTTTTTGGTATGAGGTCTCATACCATCAGAGAAAATCTTAGGTAAAAATACAACAATTAAAATTTATTTCGACAATTTTTGTTAGAAAATGTGTAAAGAAGTAATTTTTTACTCAGTGTAACTTTTTTCAGTAAATGAAAAAATAATTTGGAAAGCCCAGACCAGGACTCGAACCTGGATCTATATCTTTGATAGTATGAGACCCCATACCGAAAAATATTATGGTGAAAAAACAATAATGAAAAATTGAACATTCTTTAAGAATTGGATCGGGTACCTCGGTTGAAAATAATATCTATCTACTTTTATTTGTTATTATTATTATTATTATTATTTTCTATTTTTTCCGAAGATCGGTGTTTTTACTAATTAAAGAGTTCTATATTTCAAAGCCATTATCCCCGATCCAACTTGATGTTAGACTAATTTAATTTTTACATCAAATTTTCATTTATTAAATTTATTTTCACCACATTATTGTCGGTATGAGCACTCAATACCATCTTCGGGTGAATATATCTAATAATTAAAAATTTTTTTCATTTTTTAATTAAGATTAAGCAAAGAAGTTAATTTTTTTATTAATAATAAATTATTATTGTTATTATTATTATCATGAGTGTTGATTTTAGCTAAACTGCTATGATTAATGACAATAAGAGACATTATTTAAGGACATTTTACTTCTATTGCATTATATATTGTTTTTCTTATTTCTTTTGTCACAGAGCACACTCTGGATAATATAATATCTTATTTTGTATTTTTATATTATATATCCTAGTATTATAATATGTATCTTTTGACTGTTAGGAGACTTAGTCCTACAGCCAGCTAATAAATTACATTACATTACATTATGATTAAAAAAAAAAATCAACCGACCGTAATATGACCACCACTCAATTTTTCACTGAGCTTCAACCGAGCGTCAACCATTTTTTTGACGTCTCTCTGTAACCTTCTTCCAAAATCTTTGAACATCGTGGATCCACCAGACAAGACAATATTTTTGTACAACGGTCTACGGACATCAATTGGACAATTCTGGATGACATCATCGACTATTTCTCCTAGCGGCGTGGTAAAGTCAGGATTAGCAAACTCTGGATGAAAGAATATCTCTGGGCCCAAGAATCTTTCATACCCAACATCAACATTGAAGGACTGCTGCGTGATACTATTGACTCCAGTGTGCTGCTTGAATTTAGTTGGGTCGCTGTCATACTTAGCAAACTCCTTGGCGATGTCTGGACATATATAGCAGTACTTCTCCTTGATAGCCTTGGCAGTCTCCAGAGACTGTTCTGGCGGGATACCAACTTCTCGCTCTCTCAGCAGACTCTGGATGAAGTACGTGATGTCACGTCCGGCGATGGGAATGTGTTTGATACAGCTCCCGATTACGAACCCAGAGGCCACGGGAATCACGTGGGTCACCCCGTCTCCACTGTCGACTACTATTCCCGTCAGCGAACGATCTTCCACGGATTTTGCTGTCCAAGAAGCTGCTAATGCCAGCACTGCTTGCACCGCGATATACAGACCAGGAACGTTGAAAGACTCAAACATTATTTCGGCCATGTACTCCCGATTCTCCGGTGTATTTAATGGAGGCTCTGTTAAGAGGAAATAATGGTCTTCTGGTTCTGCTCGGAGGTATTTGAAGATACATTGCTGGAGGAAACGCTCCATTAGGTCCCAGTCTTCAACTAATCCATGTCTTACTGGATACTAAAAATTAAATTTTATATTTAATTATTATTTAATAATTTTAGGAATTAGATAAATTATTGTTCAATAATTTTATTAATTATCTGAACAAGTAACTATGCAGTCACTATGTGCCTGCTATGACTTGTGAACTAAATAAATAAATAAAATTTTGCTTTTTTAAATAATGACTTTTGTTAAATTGCACTGTACTTCCTTAACTATTGACACTTATAAAGATATAAGCTCATCTCGATGTTACACTCATCAAGAGCTTTCATTTGAGTACCCACAATCATTTTAATATATTTTTCAAATATACATATATATATAATGTATATAAAATTTATATTATAAATATATGAAAAATTGATGTGGGTACTTAAATGAAAGGTCTCAATGTGTCTAATGTCAGGATGAGCTTATATCTTCAAAAATGTCAGTAGTTGACAAGATACAAGGTCATTTCTTAATAATTGATATTTTAAAAGATGTAAGCTCATTCTGATGTTACGCTCATCAAGAGCTTTCATTTGAGTACCCACATGCATTTTGATAAATTTTTCATACATTCATATATATATATAAATATATAAAATATATGAAAAATTGATGTGGGTACTCAAATGAAAGGTCTTGATGAGTGTAACATCGGGATGAGCTTATATCTTTAAAAATGTCAATATTTTACAAGATACAAGGTCATTTCTTAATTATGTATCTGGAGACAGCATTTTCTAATGTAGCCTAAATATTTATCATCATAAATTTACTATTAGTGAGAATGATATGAAACCTTGAAAAGGGCAACTCCGGGTCAAGACCTTCCTAATGATACCTAATTCAACCATAAAAACCCATTTTATCATATAAATACACTGACCACAAAATTTTGCTTATTCTCTCAATTATATTAACTATTGCAAGTTTTTTAATAATAAATTTTACAATAAATTCTTGTTTAATAATTTTAATAATTATCTAAATTATTAAAAAATTTTTAGTAAAAATAGAATGATAAAAAAATTAAAATAAATTATTCTTTAATAATTTTATTATCTAAATTATTCAAAATTCTTTAATAAAAATAAATTATTGTTCAATAACTTTATTATCCTAATTATTATATACTTTTTAATAAAAAAAAATAAAAAATTTTTCTTAATAAAATATTTTTTTAAAAATGATAATTTTTTTCAATTTGACACACAAAAATTTTTCAAAGAATTTTAATGAAAAAAAATTCTAAAAATTGACAGCTGTCTTTTAATTTAATTTTTATTAAATTTTCACCAACCATAAATAAATAACTCCAAAAAATCAACACGCGACAGTTTAAAAAATAACTCCGAAATTTTTAAAACACCAAAAATACCTTAATTGAATAACCAGGTGAATTAAAAGCTTCATATCCAATATAAAAATCTAAATCTTCAACACCCTTGGTCACTCTTCTGGCCGAGTTATCTCCAACTTTGGCAGTTTCTTTAATTGAAATGGCTGAAGGGATTGTCAGCTGGGGATCCCTGTTACCAGCAAAGCCCAGTTTTGTGTACCTACATCAATAAAATAATAAATTAAAACTAAAAATACACACACATACTTGGTAAACAGTAGCAACAATCCACTTATTAATAACAATGAGTAATAGAAACAAGTGAACAGTAATTAACCAGCAACTCACCCGGTTCCAACATCAATTACACACGCTGGTGGGTGACCCAGCATCTTAAACTTAGTATTTTATTGAGCACTTGCACTAACTAAATAGTTAATAGATTATCCTCAGGATTTTGAGCAAAAGATTTTTATTTTTACAAATGTTTATGTATTGTTTAACTGTCATCAGCTTTCAGAGAAAAATTATTGCACTGCCGCGCCTTCGAAAAAAAATCTCGGTGACAAGGCGAGAGAGAGTGCAATTACCGGCTATACTTTAGTCATACTTACACTTACATTTAATATACATGTGAACAACTTACATATACTATATATGTATATTTGTTATCATTTTTTGTTATCATTACGAGCACGTTTTTTACTGATAAATAAAAAAAAACTCCAATTGTCGAATAGTTTTTTTTTAAATGTAATTATTGATATAGTTTCTTTAATTTTTTATATTAATTTTAAATATAAAAAATATATAATGTGATTCTTTGGTTAAAAATAAAGATGGCGCGCTTACCGACCGGGAAAAAAAATAAAAAAATTGACAGTCTGTCTTTGTTACACTTGTGGTGTATTTATTTGGTGGAAAATACATGTAAATAAATGTACAGCATAGGTATTTATAATATGTATTTTAATGTCAAGTTTTAAATTAGTATTACAATGGATACGTGAAGAGAAATCAAAACGTCAGCAGATTTTTATGCTTTCGTTGTCACACTTTCAGTCCAAGTCTTAAGTCTTAAGTTTGACGTTTCGGAAATCTTTTGTTAATAAATATGAATAACAATAATATTGTTACTTGTATAGCTCCTGTTAATATTGCAGTTATTAAATATTGTAAGTAGATTTATTTAACCATTTTTTTTATTTTTGGTAATTTGGATTTTTTTATTTTTAGGGGGAAAGAGAGATGATGATCTGATTTTACCTGTCAATGATTCTATCAGCTTGTCTTTAGACACTAAACAGGTAAACTGTAATTTTATTTATTGTTAATTAGTTGGTTTTTTATTTTATTTTAATAGCTGATTATTTCTTCAGTTATGCACGAAGACTACTGTGATGGCTAGTCCTAATTTTAAGGAGGATAAAATTTGGTTGAATGGCAGGTAAATTTTGGTATTTTTATTTAAATCCTTAAAAAAGAATTAAAATGAAAATTTATGAAAATTAAGTTTGTCGACATCTGAAAACTTCTGTAATTTATTTTATTTAAAAATTATAAAAAAAAATTAGAAGAAAAAATTTCATATGTAGAAAATTCAAAAAAATATATGTGCTATTTTTTAAAAATTATTTTTAGTTTTAGTTTAATTAATAAAAGAAAAGTCAAAAATTGTTGAACATATGCTAATTTAAGTTTCATTGAAAATTAGCATGAATATCAATAGTTAACCGAAATCTGAAAATTTTTTTTTATTGAAAAAATTATTACAAAAAAAAATAAAATAAACATCAAAAACTGTAAGTGTAATTTTTAAAAAATATTTTTTTGTTCTAATTTAATTAATGAAAGAAAATTAAAAAATTAAAAACGTCGGCTAATTTTAGTATTGTAAATTAGCGGATACTTAATAACAAATAAATTCTGGCAAAAAAAAATTGACATGTGAAAATTTTAATTGATTAAAAATAAAATTTTTTTTTAATTATTTTTTTCAACAAATTTATTTGTTAAATGATCTAGTAATTTCAATACTAATTAGTTTATCAAACACCAGGCTGGTATATATTAATGATGGAAGATCTGGGCTCTTAAATGACTTTAATAACTTACTTAAATTTGAACAATACAATCTTGTTACTAATTATCAAAACAATTGTTTAGACTTGTTACTGTCAAACTGCCCGAGTAGCAATGAAACAGCATCACTTGGCAAATTAGCAACTAAATGGCGTTAATTATCCGCAATTGTTATAATAATAATAATAATAATTATTATTATTATTTTATTTTTTATTTTTATTAATTACTATTATTTTCTTGGGTTGCAATTGCTAACACATCAATAGTATATTCATTTAGCAATCTAACTATTAAATTACTATATATTATAAGTCATCTTGTTATACATTATAAATTTTTTATATACTAACTATCGTAACTATTATCCTGTTAATGGCTTAAGCTGTTGGGTTTCTTTATTTAAATAAATAAATAAAATTAAAAAATGGTTGAGTAATTGCTAATTGAATATAATAAAATAAAAATATGTTAGGTGAAATTTTTTTACATAATAAAAAATATTAATTGATAATTTTATTAAAAATTAATTATTATTTTTTTTAGAGAAGAATCGATGAATAATAAAAGACTCCAAAATTGTTTACAAAGGAGTAAGTAACTTAAATAAATTTAATTTCAAATTTAAAAAATTACTTCATTTTAAATTTATCAAAAAATTCTAATCTTTTTTCAATTTTTTTTCTTAATTTAATTAGTAAAAAGCAAAGTGACTTTAACAAACGAGATGGAATTATGGAAAATTCACATTTGCTCTAACAACAATTTTCCAACTGCGGCCGGTCTCGCGTCAAGCGCAGCTGGATATGCTTGTCTGACAGCAGCACTAGCCAAATTATACAATTACACTGAAAATATCAGCGAGATTGCTAGAACTGGATCAGGATCAGCATGTAGAAGCGTCTTTGGCGGCTTCGTCAGGTGGTACATGGGCTCCGAGCCAACTGGAGTCGACAGTATCTCCAAGCAAATAACTCCAGCTTCCCATTGGCCCGAGATGAGAGTTATCATTTTAGTGGTAATTAGTATTTTTAATTCCAAAGCATAAAATTTCTGCACATAATATGAGTAATTGAAAGAATTTTTATTTTATATTTGCAGGTAAATGATTCAAGTAAAAAAATTTCCAGCGCAGTAGGAATGAAGCGATGTGTCCAAACATCAGAGCTGTTAAAGTACCGCGCTGAAGTTTGTGTTCCTAAGAGAGTCGAGTTGATGCAAAAAGCTATTATTAATAAAAATTATCAGCAATTTGCAGAGTTGACTATGAAAGATTCAAATCAAATGCACGCGGTGTGTCTTGACGCGTATCCGTCTTTCAATTACCTCACTGATGTTTCTCACGCAATTATTGATTTGATCAATTCTTACAATGAAGCTAGCAATACTATTAAAGTAAGTAATTGAAATTTTTAAATTATTATTTAGAAGTATAATTAATCGAGATATTTTAGAATTTTTTTACAAATAAATTATTGCAAAAAAATTTATTTAAAAGAATCATAAATACAATTTTTTTTAATAATTTAAATAATCATAAACTAGCAACCTTGCAGTCACTATGTACCTGCCGTAACTTGTGAACTTCAAGTAAATAAAATTTTGCTTCATTAAATAATGACTTTTGTTAAATCGCACAGTACTTTTTTAACTATTGACACTTTTAATGATACAAGCTCACCCCGATGTTACACTCATCAAGAGCTTTCATTTGAGTACCCACATGCATTTTAATATATTTTTCATATATACATATATATCATATAGATATATAAATATATAAAAAATTGATGTGGGTACTCAAATGAAAGGTCTCGATGAGTGTTATGTCAGGATGAGCTTATATATTAAAAAATGTCAATAGTTCACAAGATACAAGGTCATTTCTTAATTATTGACATTTTTAAAGATATAAACTCATTTCGATGTTACACTCGTCAAGACCTTTTATTTAAGTACCCACATGGAATTTTTTATGTATTTTATATATATGGTATTTGTGAAATATATAAAATATATGAAAAATTGATGTGGGTACTCAAATGAAAGGTCTTAATGAGTGTAACATCGGGATGAGCTTAGATTTTAAAAAATATTAATAGTTCACAAGATAAAAGGTCATTTTTCAATTATTGACATTTTTTCAGATATAAACTCATTTCAATGTTATACTCATCAAGACCTTTCATTTAAGTACCCACATGGCATTTTTTATATATTTTATATATATGGTATTTATGAAATATATAAATATATAAAATATATGAAAAATTGATGTGGGTACTCAAATGAAAGGTCTTGATGAGTGTAACATCGGAATGAGCTTATATCTTTAAAAATGTCAATAGTTCACAAGATACAAAGTCATTTCTTAATAATGTATCTAGAGATAGAGAATTTTCGACTACAGTCTAAATACTTATCATCATAAATTCACTATTGGTGAGAACGATATGAAACCTTGAAAAGGCACAACTCCAGGTCAAGTCCTTTCTAATGCTATCTAATTTAACCATAAAAACCCATTTTATCATATAAATACACTGGCCACAAAATTTTTCTTATTATCTTAATAATGTAATTTATTGTTGTATTTTTTTACAGGTCGCGTATACAAATGACGCAGGTCCAAATACTGTTTTATACCTCTTAGAAGAGAACGTTCCTCAAGTTCTTGGCCTTATAGATCATTTCTTCCCTTCTACTGGGAAAGATGATTACAAAAGAGGGGATTTCCCTATTAGTATTCCTCCATCGAAGGTACTGAGTATTTTATTTTATTTTCTTTTCATTCATTTTTCTTGGAAAAATTCATTCATCTCTAAAACGTAAATCTTTTTCCTATCAGGATTTAGTAGAAAAATTAAATTGTAAAAAGCACCAAGGATCTATAAAAAGTATAATTTACACCCGAGTCGGAGAAGGTCCCACGTATCTTGATGATCCCAGCGAGCATCTTTTGAATAATTCCGGACTTCCGAAAGGCCTTTAAAAATAGGACCACATTGTTACGTTTTTTATAATAAATGTATACTAATTTTTTTACTGTGGATTTTATACGGGTTTTTATAAATATATATAATAAATTGTTTTCATTATTTATAAAATTTATATTCTATTACCTCTGACAGTTTTTAAAAGAATCTTTTATTGTCATTTTATTTATCTGACTTAAAGAGAAGAATTAATATCACTATTTTAAAATAAAATAGTTTATTTAATTAGTAAAAAAAAAAAAAATCTGTCTTATCAGAAAAAAAAATTATACTTGCATGTTATATGTGTTGAATAAAACATTTCAAGATATTTATAAATTCATTTATAGGCTAAGAAAATTAAGATTGCAAATAAACAGCTGAGATAAATAGTAAGTAAATAATAATAATTTAAAAATTTTAATTGAATTTCATGAACAATTATTAATTAAAACTCAGATATTAAACCGACATTAAAGTTAGCAGTCACTTAACCATTTTTCAATTTTTTTTAACAAATAGATTTTTTCTAAAAAAATTTTTTTTTTAAATTGCATTTTTTATTTTTTGAAATTTCTACATGTCAATTTTTTTTCTACTTTTTTTTTTGCCATAATTTATTATGAAAATTAAGTTAGTCGGCATCTAAAAATTTTTAAAATTTTTATTATTAAAAAAATTATTACAAAATAATTAAAAAAAATTTTCATTTGTAAAAAACTCGAAAAACTGAAAGTGCAATTTTTAAAAAATATTTTTTAGTTCTAATTAAATAATTAAAAAGAAAAACAAAAAATTGAAAACGCCGGCTAACTTTAGTGTTATTAATTTATTTGTTAAAAAAAAAATCTTAAAATTAAATATCAATTATCTGCTAAATTAATTTTCACAATAAGTATTAAAATATAATAAATTTCTTTTTATAAAAAAATTATTGAGACTGAAGTTAGCTGACAGCTGTCAATTTAAAAATTTCCATAAATTAATTAAAATAAAAAACGTGCTCTAAAAATTTCTACCAATAATTTTTTTTTAATTTTCAAGTGTAGAATTTTTTAATTAGATTTTTTTTCATAATGTATAAGTGCAATAAAAATTAATGTATTAATTTTAGGTTATAAAAATTGTTAAATAATCAAAATGGCATCTCGCGGTCTGGAGTTAGTAAAAGCCGCAATTGAGAAAACTTTAAAAACAAAAACATGGGGTCAATTTTTAAAAAATGTAAATAGCAACAATTATTGATTATAAATTATAAATTATTTATAATAACAAATGATCAGTTATGATTATTAATTTCACAATGAATTGCAGCTTGAAGTTCTATCAGCTGATAAAGGTAATTGCACTGCGGAATTTACTGTTCAAGAAGAGCAACTAAACTACGGAGGTAGTCTTCACGGTGGTTGTACATGCAGCCTCGTTGACAGTGTATCTACCTACGCGTTGATGACACACGCTAAGAATCCTCATCCTGGTGTCTCTGTTGACTTGCACGTCTCGTAAGTACTAAATCAATATATATTTTGTTTTGTTAGGTATAATTATACACTCTAGGTCATAAATTAAATTTTAAAAATTCTTCTGAAGAATATTTTGCTCTGATAAGTCTGCAAGCAATTTAGTTTTGCATGTATTTAAAATAATTACTGTAATTTACTGAAACAAAATATTTATGAAAAAAATTTTTATTTTTTCATGATCTTGAAGTTAACTGACAGCTGTCAATTTTTTGGATTTTTATAATCAATAAATTTATATGAAAAAATAAAGACACTGAAGTTAACTGACGTTAGAAATTTTTTTATAATTTTATAGTAATTAAATTATTATGAAAAAAATTAAATTAAAAAATTTCACATGTGAAAGAAAATTAAAAAAAATTTTTTAAGCATTTTTTTTTTATTGTAATTGATTTTTTATAAAAATTTTTAAATTGACAGCTATCAGCTGATTTTTGTCTCAATAATTTGTTTATAGACAGAAATTATTATTTTAATAACTGAGCTTCAATTAATAATTTTTCATAAAGTTATTCAATTAAAATTTTTATGAACATTAATGAAAATGAAGTTAGCTGACATTTCAAAGTTTTTAGAAATTTTTTTTATCGAAAAAATTTCAATTAAACAATTAAAAAAAAAATATCACATGTTAAAAACTTGAAAAACTATAAGTGCAATTTTTTATAAATATTTTTTTAGTTGTAATTAAATTAAGAAAAAAAAAATCAAAAATTTTTAGACGTCTGCTAACTTCAGTGTCATGAAAATTAAGTTAGCTGACATTTAAAAATTTTTAGAATTATTTTTAATGAAAAAATTATTACAAAAAAATTTTTAAAAAAATGTCACTTGTAAAAAACTTCAAAAACTATAAGTGATATTTTTTAAAAATAGTTTTTCGTATTAATTTTATTATTAAAAAAAAATCAAATAATTAAAAACGTCGGCTAACTTTAGTATCATAAATTTTTGAATTATTATTGCTTAAAAATTTTTTTTATTAACAAAACTCGATTTTTCCATCAGGTTTATAAAAGCAGCGCTTCCCGGCGAAGTGATAACAATAGAAGCTAAAACTAAAAAACTCGGCCGCACTTTAGCCTTCCTGGATGTTGAAATGTTTAAGAAGAAGGATGGCTCGCTAATTGCTCGAGGATCTCACACTAAATTCGTGGGATTTGATTAAAAATATAAATAATTAAATTAGTACTCAGTGATTTTTAATTAAGCAAGTTGACTATTTATAAATTTATTATATACAATATGCGGTACGATTGCAAGCATAGCTGCCGGGTTGAACATTTATTTACAAAAAATTAAAAAAAACTATAAAGTTACGACTGAATTAATAATTTATATAATATATTTCAATAATTATTTAAACCAGTGATAAAAAATATTGTTTAATTAATTTGTCTATTAAAAATTAATTTTCTTCAATAATAGACATCAAAAAATATTTCTTTATATTTTTTACAATATTTTAATTTAAAAAAAAAAATTAAAATTAAGATAGTCGAGATCTAAAAATTTTTAGATTTTTTTTGCTACAAAAATAATTAAAAAAAAATATTTTTTAATTATAAGTAAATAATTAAAAAATTAAAAACGTCGGCTTTTAGTATTATTAAAAAAAAATTGTCTACTAGTATCACTGATAAAAAAATCGCTGATTATTTAATTGCATTAGTTAAGCGTAAACTATCAACAGTAATTAAAAAAATCTATTTAACTAAATTAAATCTCCAGCCATCCAGTTCTCAATAGTATTATTGGTGCTCTTGATAAACTCCTTGAGTTCTTCGACCCTCTTAAAAATTTTATTAACCAGCTTGTTAAGTATCCTCGCCTCTTCCCGAACATGTTCGACCATCATCACAACCTTGTCTTTGCTCTTATCACTATCATCAACCCGTAGCTGATGAGTATTAAATTTCTCAAGATATTTCTCCGCCGTAGGAGACCTGGGTAGCCTGACCCTCGGCAAGTTTCCATTAACACTAGTGCAAGTAGAGTCGAGGTCTCCGCAGCACTGTGACCAGAATCTCAAATCAACCGCTGGGATATCCTGACAAGAAACCATTTTCTCTCCATCTCTTTCAGGAAGTACGAAGACATTCTTTTGTATCCTGGTGATGTTATCTCCATTGTCGCATAAAATTCTCGCGAGGCTAGTCTGCTTGATCTGCTGGAGCTGCTCAGGCTTGAAGGTCGAGGGATTTTCGTACCACAGCCTGTCAGCGTTTCTGGTCCGCTTGAACTGCTCAAGAAGAAGACACTTGAACAGCGGACCGACCTTCGCTCCAGGCAATTGATCTTCAAGAATTCCTCCGACCCAGACGTCGATGTTCCCCGGGTGTCCATAAAGTTCTTGGAGCTTCCTTCTGACCTTCACGCTGGATATTTCATTAGCTAGCTCATCAAAGCTGTCAAATTCGTGGGAAAAATTGCAGAACTTTCTCCACTCTAGGTACCCTGGAATTCCATGCTCGCGCGCTCTCTGGATGTTCATAGCCGCCAGGTCCAGTGCGACAGCGTGAGCAGTCCTGAACAACTGCTCCGTCAGCTCGGTGTTGAGATTTTCTTCGGGCATTTTGAGCTTCGCTGCAGTGGCGAACATTCCCCGGAGAAGAGGATCGACTCCGCCTTCGTCGACCAGCCGCCAAGGAGAAAAGAAAGCGTCTCGCAGGTTCAGCGGGCCCTGGGGAATGCTCGACAAGTCTTCGCTCAAACGCTCCAACCTCGGTTGGATTATCGAGTGTCCGAACCTTAAAGCTGCTGTTGCGAAGACGTTGGAAATACTCGCGTCTATGTCTGGATTGTAACCCGTCCAGGAACCTATTAGTTCTTCGGTAGTCTGCCCGAATATTATTGGCAGCCAGTGCTGGTAAGTTATGTGCTGCATTTCAGCGCCTACTATTTTTCGCGCTTCTTGGTAAAGTCTCTCCCCGCTCCAGTGGGGGTTCAGTTCACTGAGGATTCGCGCTATTCGGTTGTGCTCTCGCAGCCAGATTGTGTGCATCGCTAGTAGACCTACTTGCTCGTTTGCTCGGATGTCTCCAGCGACGAAGCAGTTTATTGTTGATTCTATGGGGTTTCTTCGGCAGTCGACGAATTGGCCAGGTGTTGAGTAAGGTAGCAGTGGTTTTTTACCTGAAAAATTTTTTTAATATTAATTATAATAATAAAAATTTAAAACAAGTTATTATTATTATTTTGACAAGTTTAAAATTAATAGAAATAAGAATATTATTAATAATTTTTTTAATTTTAGGATTGGCTATCCAGTCTAATGCAACAATTTTTATTTATTCATAATAATTTTTAGCCTGTATTTCCTTCCAGGCATACACAATTTAGCCACATTTCATATCTAAATTTGTCATTAAAGATAAAATTCACTGAAAAAAAAACAGGGAGGGGAATACAAGCTAAAAATATTACAAATAAATAAAAATTGTTGTATTAGACTGGATAGCCAATTAACTTAAAATTGAAAAAGAATTGAAAACAACCAGACTTTAGAAATAAAAAATTATTAATTATAATAATAATTTTTTGAAAATTTTGAATATAAGTTATTTTTTTTGACTAGCTTAAGAATTCATAATAACAATAATAATAACTAACAACCTTGCAGTCACTGTGTGACTGCCGTGACTTGTATACTATTAATAAATGAAATTTGGCTTTATTAAACAATGACTTTTGTTAAATTGTACTTTTTTAACGATTGACGTTTTTAAAGATATAAGCTCATCCCGATGTTACACTCATCGAGACCGTTTATTTGAGTACCCACATGCATTTTGATATATTTTTGATATATTTATATATATGAATATATGAAAAATATATCAAAATGCATGTGGGTACTCAAATGAAAGGTCTCGATGAGTATAATGTAGGGGTGAACTTATATCTTTAAAAATGACAATAGTTCACAAGATAAAAAGTAATTTCTTAATTATGTTAAATTGCACTGTATTTTCTTAATTATTGACGTTTTGAAAGATATAAGCTCATCTCGATGATACATTCATCAAGAGCTTTCATTTGAGTACCCACATGCATTTTGATATATTTTTCATATATACATATATGTAATATATATAAATATATAAAGTATGTGAAAAATTGATGTGGGTACTCAAATGAAAGGTCTCAGTGAGTGCAATGTCGGGGTGAGCTTATATTTTTATAAATGTCAATAATTCACAAAATGCAAGGTCATTTCTTAATTATGTTAAATTGCACTGTATTTTCTTAATTATTGACGTTTTGAAAGATATAAGCTCATCTCGATGATACATTCATCAAGAGCTTTCATTTGAGTACCCACATGCATTTTGATATATTTTTCATATATTTATATATATTATATATATGATTATATATATAATCATATATATAATATATATAAATATATAAAAAATTGATGTGAGTACTTAAATGAAAGGTCTTGATGAGTGTAACATCGGGATGAGCTTATATCTTTAAAAACGTGAATAGTTAAGAAAGTACAGTGCAATTTAACAAATATCTTGTAAAATATTGACATTTTTAAATATGTAAGCTCACTCCGATGTTACCCTCATCAAGAGCTTTCATTTGAGTACCCACATGCATTTTGATATATTTTTCATATATATATATACATATATATATAATATATATAAATATATAAAAAATTGATGTGAGTACTTAAATGAAAGGTCTTGATGAGTGTAACATCGAGATGAGCTTATATCTTTAAAAATGTCAATAGTTCACAAGATACAAGGTAATTTCTTACTTATGTATCTAGAATTAGAGAATTTTTGAATGCAGCCTAAATACTTATCATCAGAAAATGACTATTGGTAAGAATAATATGAAATCATGAGATGGTACAACTTCCGGTCAAGACTTTTCCAATGCTACCAAATTTAACCATAAAAATCAATTTTATCATATAAATATACTGGCCACAAAATTTTGCTTATTCTCTTAATAATATAGATAATAATAATAATTGAATTAAAAAATTTCTTACCAGGTAAAGTAACTCCTTCTCTCAATAACCCTCTATTGTCATTATTGTCAGCATCATTATTAAGCGACCTTGAGGGAGTCATATCTCTGAGATCCAAAGCCAGCTCATCGTTGTATCCATAAACCTGAGAAGCGTCTAAATAACTAGTTAACTGATTCATCTGCTCCCGAGGCATAATTCCTTGACCCCAGAGAATACTAGTCATCCCGGAACCGCAGACCGCGCTCGTCCGTATGAAATCGATACACCGTCTATTAGTGATCCTTGGATCCCCCGGCGGCACTTGCATGGGAAAGCATGGTGCTGCGTTCTCACAGGACTTTTTACAGTCTATTCCGTCCCAGGACTCGGAAGAAACAGCTGGCAAAGCGTGGTCCAAATCGTGGTCCAGAAACTGCCCCCACTGCATCACCATGTGCGTGATCCTTGAGTCTGACGATATCTTGGATGTGGAAATAAGCTTGGTAGAAATCAACCTCGCGGGAGGTTTCTTGAATCCATAGTAGAGTTTCGAGGGGTCCCAGCCGATAGGTTGCGAGAATCCGTTCTCGTAAATCGGCTGGAGTATGCGGCGGAACCCGGTGTAAGATGATCCCCAGGTGGGATGCTTCAAGTTGTTGCAGCTACCGTCGATGCTTCTGTACTTGGTGTGGAAACATAAATTATTGCAAGTGTGTTTTTTTCTGTGGCCGGTACAGCCTGAGAGTCTTTCTATTTCTGTTATCTGCTCGGAGGTGAGTATGTCTTCATATTTAAAGGGTGATGATGAATTCACTGACATTCCTTTGTCCATGAAACGCCGGATGTTTAGTAGAGTCCTTTCGAAGATTTCTGCTGGTCTTGCTGCTGCTCTGCCGACTGCGTTCGGGAATCTAGTGATTTTAATTTTGATTATTAATTTTGAGTATTTGAAATTGTGATTGGAAAGTAATTACATCTATTTTATGTGAGAAAAAAATTAATATTGAAATTTTTTTAGTTGAAAAAATTGGATAAAAAATAATTTATAAATTTTTTTAAGAGTTTACCTATAAAAATGATGGAAAAATTTAGAATTTTAATTAATGCATAAGAAATTAATTTTTTAATTTATATTAAAGATTAAAGAATTATATAAAATATTTTTTATATCAACCCTCTCAATAAAAATTAGTTGTAAATTATTAATTCCAAAAATTCTTAATGAAAATAAATTATTAATCCAAAAAATTCTTAATAAAAATAAATAATTAATTCCAAAAGTTCTTAATAAAAAATTACAAATTATTAATTCCAAAAATTCTCAATAAATAAATAATAAATTTTGAATTCCGAAAATTCTTAATAAAAAACTAGCAACCTTGCAGTCACTATGTGACTGCAGTGACTTGTGAAGTATAAATAAATAAAATTGTGCTTTATTAAATAATGACTTTTGTTTAATTGCTCTGTATTTTCTTTACTATTGACGTTTTTTAAGATATAAGCTCATCCCGATGTTACACTCATCAAGAGTTTTCATTTGAGTACCCACATGCATTTTGATATATTTTTCACATATACATATATATAATATTTACAAATATATGAAAAAGTGGTGTGGATACTCAAATGAAAGGTCTCGATGAGTGTAGCATCGGAATGAGCTTATATCTTTAAAAATGTCAATAGTTGACAAGATACAACGTCATTTCTTAACTATTGATATTTTTAAAGATGTAAGCTCATCCCGATGTTACGCTTATCAAGAGCTTTCATTTAAGTACCCACATGCATTTTGATATATTTTTCATATATACATATATATAATATATATAAATATATGAAAAATTGATGTGGGTACTCAAATGAAAGGTCTCAATGAGTGTAATGTTGGGGTGAGCTTATATCTTTAAAAATGTCAATAGTTTACAAGATACAAGGTAATTTCTTAATTATGTATCTAGAGCATTTTCGAATGCAGCTTAAATACTTATCATAATAAATTGACTATCAACCCTGATTCTGAAAGATAATTTGAAATGATTACCTTTATGTTAATTGTATGTCTATATAGTATTCAAATCAGATGCTTTTAAATTATTTCAAATCATTTCAAATTCGATTTCTTCATCAGGGAAAATTTTTTTTATTTTCATAATAATATAGATAAATAAATTATAAATTTTGAATTCCAAAAATTTTTAATAAAAATGAATTATAAATTTTGAATTCCAAAAATTCTTAATAAAAGTAAATTATCAATTATTAATTCCAAAAATTTTTGAATAAATTTAAAAATCAATTGAAATTTTCAATTTCAAAAATTGAATAATAAATTAAATTATCAATCTTTAATTAAAAAAAAAAAAATAAATTTTTTTTCTCAACAAATTCTAAATTCAAAAAATTCAAACCCTGACCTGGTAACGCGGAATGGATCAAAATGCCTTGGATCTTTGCCATTATTATTAACTCCAAAGAGCGACTCAAGCGTCTGATTAATTGCTCGGTCAATTGTCTCAGTTGCGTCATTGAACGCGCGCCTTATCAGCGTGTCAGAGGTGGAGCCAATGCTATTGCTGATGGTGTTGCTGCTGCCTAGAACTGGGTGTACTTGCAGCAGACATTGCGCGGTAGCGCGTCCATTGTCATTGACAGCAGTACACTCGTACCGCCCGGAGTCCACCAGCGAGATGTTCTGGATGTACAGTGAGCCTCCTCGGGAGATTTTTATCGAAGAAACTCTCGGTTCCAGCGCGCTGCCGTCCTTCTTCCACTGAATTACTGGCTTAGGTTCGCCCTCGGCACGGCAAGGGATCTCCACAGTGGCTCCTACTTCGCTGTCCAGGTTCTTCGGGGGCTCGTAGATCAATTTCGGGGGACTGGAATTTTTTTCCAGGACTCGCAAGTCCGCGCTGACTTCCGCGAAGCCGTTGACATTGCGAGCCTGGCAGACGTACCTCGCTCCGTCCCGAGGTGTTGCGGAGAGGATTTTCAAAACTGAGGACTGGTCTTGGAGATATATTCGCTGGTTGTCGGAGTAAATTCTCTGCCCGTCTTTCCACCATTCCAGTTTTACTGGAATCTGGCTGTCTGCTTTGCACGTGAAGCTTATGTCTTCTCCAGCTGTCACCGTTTGAGAAGTTGGTAACTGGAAATTTTAATATTGTTAATTATTATTATTATTATTATTATTGTTATATACAATTGTTTTAAAATTTAATTCTTGAAATTTTTATAACCAATCAATTATTATAAAAAAAAAATTTTTTCAATTTCGCACTTATAATTCATTAAATTTTTTTAATTATAATAAAAATGTAAAAATTTTTTGTATATTTGCTGAATACAGTATTATGACATTTCTCGATTTAAGAATTTTTTTTCTTAAATAAATTAGATTTAAAAAATTGTACTCATCATTTTTTACTATTTCTTCATGTAGATTTTTTTTTTTATTTCTTTATTGCTGCAATTTATTTGCTATAAAATTATTAAATGTCTCTTTTATTAAATTTCAAAATCACTTTAAAATGGTACTTAAATTAGCATACATTTTACTATTTTATAATTTTACTTAAAAAATAAATTATGTTTAAAAAATTGCACTTATAATTTTTTTCTAATTTCTTCATTTGGTATTTTAATAATTTTTTATTGCTACAATTAATTTGTTGTAAAATCCTTAAAAGTTATTAAATGTCTCATTAAATTTCAAAATAATTTTTAAATGATACTTAAGTTAGTAGAAATTTCACTATATTAGAATTTTATTTAATAAATAAATTATTTTAAAAAAATTACACTTATTGTTTATCTTTGTCTTTAATTAAATTCTAATTAATCTTCTTAAATTAATGTTATTTAATTTTAAAAAATTTCTATGGACGTATATTGCCGATAGGCGAATATTGATTAATAAATAAATAAATTATTGTGTTACATTTTCTTCATTTGGAATTTTTTTCAAAATTTTTTTATTGCTAAAATTTATTTATTATCAAATTTTTAAAAATGATCAAATGTCTCAATTTCAACATCATTATTTTAAATTATATCTTTCAAAACAATAGATTAATTATTTTAAATTACAAATTAAATGTAATTATGATCAAAGATACAAACTCTAAAATAGATTTTCAATTGAAGCAATTATATCAATAAGTATTTATTAAGGTTTATCTAAAATTAATATCTTTAATCAGTGAATCACATTATTATCGAGTTCCGACGATCTTATCCCATAAGACACTATACTTGCGCCAAGTATTACTCATACAGTAATTAATTGTTTAATTTGTGACATATTTCTTCTCTTATTGCAAAGAAGATTGCAAAGAATTTTTTCCTACTTGAATTAATAATAAATAATTAATTAAAAAATTACCTGAATAAAACGTATCGCCGGGCTGACAGTAATAACAGCGCGAGCTTTCCGAGAAACTTCAGCGCCCATTTTACTCTCAGCAATACATTCATACTCTCCAATATCATCGACAGTCACTCGAGGAATAACAAGAGTCCCGTCTTGTTTCAAAATGTACTTTTTGCCGTCGACATTAACTTGGTCGGAGTTTCTCATCCATTTAACAGCCGGCTTTGGATCCCCATCAACGCGACAAGTGAAGTATGCAGTCTCGCCTTCTTGCACTTCAACATCTCCGGGGCCTTGGATTATTTTTGGAGTCTCTGAAAGTTGTTATTCGTATATTAGTATCAATCATTTAAGAATAATTCAACCAAAACGTAAACAAATAAGAAAGGCTCCATTTTTACGGCTGGGATCGAGAATTTTTAAATTAAAGAAATTATAGGCTTTAAAACTCTCAATAAATTTATTTCTAATGATTATTATACACCAATCGAATTGTTTATGCATCCTCTATTAGGTTTTTAGACCAAACCGTTGATTAGTGTATTACTTTTTTTAGAAATTTGGAATTTTCAAATTTACATCCTCCTGTTTATATCCCAGGAGATCTAAGGCTTTAAAACTCTCGATAAATTTATTTTTTGTGATTATTAAATACCAATTGAATTGTTTTTATATTTCTTACAAGGTTTTTAGATCAAAGAGTTGATTAGTTTATTAATTTTTTAGAAATTTAGAATTTTTAAAATTACATGCTCGCGTGTCAAGATTAAATAAGAGTAAGTCAGATTAGGCTTTAATTATGTTTTTTTTTAAACTCAAAATTTTCAAATTTACATCGCCGCGTTTGTATCTCAGGAGATTTTAAGCTTTAAAACTCTTGATAAATTTATTTTTGATAAGTACTAGCAACCTTGCAGTCACTATGTGACTGCCGTGACTTGTAAACTATAAATAACTAAAATTTTGCTTTATTAGATAATTACTTATGTTAAATTGCACTGTGCTTTCTTAAATATTGAAGTTTTTGAAGATATAAGCTCATCCCGATGTTACACTCATCAATAGCTTTCATTTGAGTACCCACATGCATTGTGATATATTTTTCATATATACATATATACAATATATATAAATATATGAAAAATTGATGTGGGTACTCAAATGAAAGGTCTCGATGAGTGTAATGTCGGGATGAGCTTATATCTTAAAAAATCTTAATAGTTAACAAGATACAAGGTCGTTTCATAATTATGTTAAATTGTACTGTACTTTCTTAAATATTGACGTTCTTAAAGATATAAGCTCATCCCGATGTTACACTCATAAAAAGCTTTCATTTGAGTACCCACATGCATTTTGATATATTTTTCATATATTCATATATATATAGATATATAAAATATATGAAAAATTGATGTGGGTACTCAAATGAAACGTCCCAATGAGTGTAACATCGGGATGAGCTTATATCTTTAAAAATGTCAATATTTCATTAACAAGGTCATTTTTTAATTATGTATCTAGAGATAAAGCATTTTCGAATGCAGCTTAAATATTTATCATAATAAATTTACTATCGGTGTGAACGATATGAAACCTTGAAAAGGCACAAATTCAAGTCAAGACCTTTGCAATGACACTAAATTTCACTAAAAAAACCGATTTTATCATGTGACTATCTTGGAGACAACATTTTTTTTATTCCCTTAATAATAAAGATTATATATCAATTAAATTGTTTTTATATTCTCTACAAGATTTTTAGGCCAAACAGTTGATTAGTTTATTATTTTTTTTAGAATGTTTGAATTTTTAAATATTACGCTCACGTCTAAAATATAGATAAAAAATTAAAATAAAAAAAAAATTTTTTATTCATCAATATTTTTCTAATTTTTAATCAATTTATGTTATAAAAATAACAAAAATTCGACAGTAGTCGGCTAACTCTATAATAATTTTATTTTTTAATAACTAAAAAGACTCACTGCAGTGAAAATCGTGTATTGTCATAGTTGTCAGCGACTTGCCCTGCATTTCTTCAGGCGCCTGACAAATAGCAGCCATCTCAGCTGGCTTATCTCTCAATCTCTCTACCAGCCATAACAAATCACAATCACAGACCAGATCATTGGAATCGAGCCGCAATCTGGTCATCGAGCCGATATTCTCGAAAGCAGCGGCCGGTATTTTCTTCAGCTCATTGTTCTGCAGAAATAGCCGCTCAAGACGAGGTAAGTTGCTAAATGTGTTGGGCAATATCTCCATGAGTTTGTTATTTTGCAGATAGAGCTGTCTCAGATTCGGCAAGTGTGAGAACGCTCCGGGCGTTATTGATGTTATGTAATTTTTATACAAGTAAAGAATCCTCAGCCTCGGCAACCCAATGAAGGTATTCGCGCTCAAGTGCTTAACTTTGTTGTCATTCAGAAGAATTGTGTCCATGTGCTTGAGACCGTGGAATGTCCCCGGTTGTAAGTCCACTATGTCGTTGAATCGTAAATCTCTGGAGAATTATTTTATAAGCGAGTTATTATTTAGGCTAAGATTAAATTTTGCTAAAATTAAAAAATTTATTAAAATTTGCAGTCACTTAATTTTTTTTTTTTTTTTAACAAAAAAATTTGTTAAAAAAAATTCTTCATATCATCATAGTAATATATCTGTGAATTTTAGATCTCACGGTGAAAATATTGGTCCTCTAAAAAATTTTTTAAACAAAAATTATTAAAAATTTAAAGGGAACTTGGTCGATGCAACCATGGAGGGGGAAATTTTTTCTACTGCTCTACGAGATTGTTAATAACTTTGTAATAATTAAATATTTTTTAATAAAAATTTAGGATAATAATCTTTAATGCACCCTTAATAAAATAAAAAAAAAATCGATCCTCAAATTCATTTATTTTCCCTGTCAAAAAAATTCCCGAAAATCACTTTTTTTTTCGACCATCACAGTGGTGTTTCCCTTTAATTTTCTACAAAAAATTACTCTTATGATTTTTTTATAAAATAAATATTTTCACCGTAATTAAAAAATTAAGATTCATAATAAATAATTCAAATTTTTTCTACTTAAAATTTAATTTTTTAATTTCGGCTTTTTTATTGGGCCTAAAAAAAAAAATTATAAGAGACATATTTTTTATAAAATTAAATATTGAACAATTTTTTTATACGATTAATATTTTCGCTGTCATATCAAAAATTTGACCCTATTAATTTTTATTTTTAATATAAAGATAAAATTCCGACTACAATAATTATCAATAAATAATATATTAAATAAGTTATTGCTTGTAGTAAGCTCATCATTATATTGGATCAAAATATTTATTTTCTTTTACAGGAAACATTATTTGGAACTGGATGTTTAAGTTAACTCTGTGTATTTTTATCTCTGTTTCAAATAGTGGCGTTTATTTTAATAGTCTAAAATGATGATTTATTATGACTTATTTATTGATAAATCTTCCTGGGTATCTAAATTTAAATTTTATAAATATTTTCATTTTTATATTGTGACTAAAATATTTATCGTGTTCTCATTAAAAAAATTTTAACTTGAGACAAAGCTGGCATTTATTCGTGACAATTATTAATGAACGGCTGATAACTTTTGATGACTAATATCTATTTAGGTCGTTATTCTTAATTTCTTTTTTTTTGAAAAAGTTGAGTGTATTTTGCTAATTTTATGGTAATTTAATCAACCGGCGCCAGATTTTTTTTTTACAAATTTATATTAAATAAAATTACATCAGTAATTTTTTTTCATTTTTACAAATTGAATTTTATAAAAAATTTTGTTGTAAAAATCTTAAAAATCAATGTTTTTATTTAAAGTCTTTAAAAATTTATTTGCCATCAAATAATTATAGTGTTTGTTCGCAAAATAATAATCACTGTAATTATTTGCAGCGCCAGCATAAAAAACTCAAATTATGTATATTAAACGCCACGTGATTAATCTTTATTAAATAAACGTAAAAATATTTTTATTTAAAAGATTATTCGTGCTTTTTTTTTTTGTAAAAAATTATGAATGAATTTTATTATAAGAATCAATAATATTTATTGCTATATAACTTTAATATTGATACTAGTAATTACTGCAATTATTTTAAATACACTCTTTTGACAGCAAAGCTAAATAATCTTATAAAAAAATTTATTGAATTATTTTTCCTTAAAAAATTATTCAATAATTTTTTATTAGAAAATTTATCTAGTAATTATTTATTAAAAAAATTATTTAATAATTTTATAAATAAAATTGTTCAATAATTTTTCATTAAAAAATTTACTTGATGACTTTTACAATTAAAAATTATTCAATAATTCTAGAAAAAGAAGATTTTTCATAAAAAAAATATTCAATAATTTTATTAAAAAATAATTTAATAATTTTCTAAAAAAAAATTATTTAATGATTTTTCATTATAAAAATAATTGAATAATTTTTCATTAATAGAATAATTTTATAATTTTTCATTAAAATAATAATTTAATTATTTTTTCATTAAAAAATTTTTTAAAAATAAATCATTCAACAATTTTTCATTAAAAGAAAATTATTTAACAACTTTTTATCAGAAAAAACTATCCAATAATTTTATAAAAATAATAAAATTACTTACAAAATAGTAGTATTCGTCGGAACTCTCGGCACCAAAGTAATTCCTTGATACATACATCTGACACTGGAGTGATAGCACCAACATTTATCAGGACAATTACTAAAAAAACTATTTTTTTCCAGCGTCTGGACCTCTAATCCCAGAATCAGCCCCAAAAGCACCAAACCGCAGCATACCTCATTGAAAAGTTTCATTTTGCCGTCGAGGAGTCGCCGTAAATCAGCACCAAGTAAGTAAATCCATGAATAAAAAACCAATTAAAAATATTTTTTCCGGTAGTCTTGGAAGATCACATTGCCAGTTTGATTTCTTCTTCACAAAACTGATATTTAATTCAATTCAATGCAAGCAGCATGTACACTTAATAGTACGTGGGCAAGAATAAGCTGCCGAGCAACCAGCAACCAGTAATATGTTGAATATACACATTAAAACCCACGAATCCACAAGGCAATAAAAAGACTAAGAACAAGTATGAGAAGAAAAGAAAGAGAAGGAGAGTGAGTTATTTGTTGGAAGATGGAGGAAGAAAATAGAAGAAAAGGTAGAGGCCAGTCGAGAAGGTACAAAAATTAATACTTAACTATAAGTATAAGTTCAAGACACAACAGTAGGAGTGATCAACTAAGACTGAAGACAAGCTAAGATTCTAGAGTTATTCAGGCAAGACTGGGAATATCAGTATCTATGTATAAGTACTCATCACATGTGTACGTATAATATAATATAATAATATTAAATTTTATTATTATTATTATTATTATTATTATTATTATTATTATTATCAATGATTAAAACTTTTTCAAATTTTTAGAAATGAAATAATAATAATAATAATAATAATAATAATAATAAAAATATTGATATATTATTATTATTATTATTATTATTTTTATTGTTTCTTCATTTTTAAAAACTTGAAAATTTTCAAATAATAATAATAATTATTGTTTCAAAAATCTTGATATTTTATTATTATTATTTGCAAATTTTCAAGCTTTTAGAAATTAAGAAATAATAATAATAATGCTAATAATTTAGAAATTTTGATATTATTTTTATTATTATTATTATTATTTTTATTGTTTCTTCATTTTTAAAAACTTGAAAATTTTCAAATAATAATAATAATTATTGTTTCAAAAATCTTGATATTTTATTATTATTATT
>CAJNRD030001118.1:5090891-5107191 GCA_905319865.3 Cotesia congregata | reverse complement strand
ATTTTATTATTATTATTATTATTATTATTATTATTGTTGTTGTTTCATTTATAAAAACTTGAAATTTTTCAATTAATAATAATAATAATAATCATTTTAAAATTCTTAATATTAATATTATTTTAGACTCTAGAGTTATTCAGGCAAGACTGAGAATCTGAGTATGTATAAGTACACATCACATGTGTATGTATAATATAATATAATATTAAATATAACAAGACAACTGATGTACTTGGTATTATATTGTAAAATATAATAATAGCAACAAGTAATGTTACATTAATGTTTGAGTACAATACAATGAACAAAAGGTCTCTGCTGGATCCAGAGACTGAACTTTAACACATTCAGCCGGACAGCGGCTCTATGAGTGGCACTAGCTTGACTAAAACTTTTACCAACGCGGTACCATGCCACACATGAATCACACTCGAATGCGGAGATGGAGAACACTGTGGTAGATGGAGATTGTAAAATCAACCAAGAATCAACTGGATGTATGTATATATAAGTATAATGCTGGCGATACCAGACTTCTCAGCCTACTCTCATACTCAAGTAGTTTTATATTTTAAGTATCTGCTGCTACTTGGAGAAAGGGAGACTCTACTCCATGGTAATGTGTATGCTGATCGCAGATATTCTGTCGAATGTATTTTAATGTCACTGCTTTTGTGACCCGGTAATGCAGTGAGGTTTAGAAAATTTTAAGGAAATTTTATTATGGATTTTATAGTTGATAGTTTGTATATTTATTTGCTGGATACTATTGAAAGTTATGAATAAGAATTATTGATACTACACAATAGTCGTGTCTGTTGGGTTTATTTATATGTATTTGTAGTCATTGATATCAATTTTATTTGGGATGATGATAAAAATATGTAAATATTGAAGATAAATATTTTGTCGTGATCTATAAATTTTTTTTTTGTTATGTAAGTTATTGGTCAGGGTTTATTATTATTATTATTATTATTATTATTATTATTCATCATTTTTAATTTTTTATTTTTGTATAATAATTTTATTGACAATTTTGATTTCTTCATCCATTTTTTTTTCAGTCCAATAATAATAATAATAATAATAATAATAATATCAAATTTTTTAAAATTATTATTGTTATTTCTTCAGTGCTAAAAATTTGAAAATTTACATTAATAATAATAAAAAAAAATAATAATGATAATAATAATAATTTAAAAAATGTTGACATTATTATTAGATGCTGGACACTTTGGGGAACCCTGAGTCTTCTGGCGCGTCGGGACAGTGGATGGACCCCCAGCAGAATTTCCCTTTCAGCATGCATGACTCTGGGTCTAGACCAAGAGGGCCCCAGATGATGAACTACCACTCGCCCAGGTTCAATAATGGGTTCGGTATGCGAGGACTTCCTCCTCCTCCACCTCCTCCTCCCGGGATCATCAACATGTCGCTCAGACCCCTTGTTCCTGGACTCACCAGCGGCTCCGGGTCTAATTCAGGGAACAGTTCCGGGAACAGGCTACCGGCCATGGACTATGTTGAAGGTTTCGGAAAACCTGGATGTGTTCTCAGCTTGGAGAATGTTCCTTTCAAGGCGGATATCAATGAGATTATTGAATTCTTTGGAGACTTTGATATTAAGCGCGAGCATGTCATCAGGCGCTACAACGAACGCGGAATGCCCACTGGAGACGCCAGGGTCGCTTTTTCTTCACCCAGTGAAGCTCAACGCGCTCTTAGAGAACTGAGGAATTGCAAAGTTCGCGATAGGACTATCTACATGAAGCTGGCGTAAAATAATTAACTTAATTTATTTCTTTGCCAATTTTTTTATTTTTTTGATTAATAATTTTATTTAAGATAGCTTTAGTCATAAGGTAAAAAATCCAGTTATTGACACTGGCCTAGTTGTTTGACACTAGCAATTTTATTCTAATTAAAAAAATAAAATGGGTGGGGAGCATCTCTACAGAGAATTTATCTACATTTTATAATCCTTCAGGAGAAATCTTTATTTTAAAAAACTCTCAGTATAAAATTCTACAATGAAAAAAAATCAATTTCAAAAATCCTTCTTTTAAAAATCTCTCAGGAAACAATTGATTACAATGAAACTTTTTTAAATCGTAAAACTTTCAGCTCGATATTTTGCTATACAGTAAAAAATTTTGCGTCAAAAAATTTTGTATTAAAAATTTTTATGTTAAATTTACACATAAAAGTGTTAAATATTTAACATAAAAATTTTTAACACTAATTTTTTTGACGCAATGACGTAAAATTTTTTACTGTGTAAATTCATGTGTATTCTTTTTTTATTAAAATAATCAAAGATATAAAATTTTTTGGGACCTCCAAATGTGATCGTCTGATGAAAACTAGATTTAAAAAATATTTTATAGATGTTCTAATTATTAATAATTACAACTTTATATTTTTTATTATTTTAATAAAAAAATACACATGAATTTAGCAAAATATCGAGCTTTTGTTTCTGATAGATGTATCGCCTGAAAGTTTTACGATATAAAGAAGTTCGATTGTTTCCTGAAAGATTTTCAAAAGAATGATTTTTTAAATTGATTTTTTTTTTCATTGTAGAGTTTTTAAAAATAAAGATTTCTCCTGAGGAATTATAAAATGTAGATAAATTCTCTGTAGAGATGCTCCCCACCCATTTTATTTTTTTAATTAGAATAAAATTGCTAGTGTCAAACAACTAGGCCAGTGTCAATAACTGGATTTTTTACCTTATGACTAAAGCTATCTTAAATAAAATTATTAATCAAAAAAATAAAAAAATTGGCAAAGAAATAAATTAAGTTAATTATTTTACGCCAGCTTCATGTAGATAGTCCTATCGCGAACTTTGCAATTCCTCAGTTCTCTAAGAGCGCGTTGAGCTTCACTGGGTGAAGAAAAAGCGACCCTGGCGTCTCCAGTGGGCATTCCGCGTTCGTTGTAGCGCCTGATGACATGCTCGCGCTTAATATCAAAGTCTCCAAAGAATTCAATAATCTCATTGATATCCGCCTTGAAAGGAACATTCTCCAAGCTGAGAACACATCCAGGTTTTCCGAAACCTTCAACATAGTCCATGGCCGGTAGCCTGTTCCCGGAACTGTTCCCTGAATTAGACCCGGAGCCGCTGGTGAGTCCAGGAACAAGGGGTCTGAGCGACATGTTGATGATCCCGGGAGGAGGAGGTGGAGGAGGAGGAAGTCCTCGCATACCGAACCCATTATTGAACCTGGGCGAGTGGTAGTTCATCATCTGGGGCCCTCTTGGTCTAGACCCAGAGTCATGCATGCTGAAAGGGAAATTCTGCTGGGGGTCCATCCACTGTCCCGACGCGCCAGAAGACTCAGGGTTCCCCAAAGTGTCCAGCATCTTGTGTCTTGAAACCAACTCCACAGTCGGGAAACTCTTCCCCAGGGGAAGACCATTCTTAGCTAGGGCTCTAATCGCCTCCTCGGGCGCGTCGAACTCGCAGAAGCACTCGCCCATAGGTGTCCCGTGCTTGTTCACCATCATGTGGATCCTCCTAGGAACTATTCCAATGTCCGAGAAGAAATCCAAAATATCCCGATCTCCGGTCTGGAACGGAAGCCCACGAATGATAATACAATCCGGAGTGTTGCCGCTGTCTGTATTAGAACTATTATTGCTAAGAGTTTCTTGCTCGTGGATCCTCTTCGCTTTAACAAACTTATCCTCTGGAATACTAATCGCAGTGATGGGAATCGGCCCGATTTTAAGCGACGAAGCCAGCGCAGCTTTAGCATCCTCGACTCTAGAGAACTGTACGAAGGCTCCAACCTGGACAGAATCGCTCTTAGACGACGTGGACAATAACGCCGTGGAAGAAGTTATAAACAAGTCATTAATCTTCCAGTCTTGGAACATTTTAGCGATGTCCATTTCTTTGGCGAAGGACGGCAGTTCATTTATAAAAACACACGAGGAGTTTTGAGTATCTGGTGGTAAGTCTTCAACACTGCTATTACTGTTATTGTTAATATTAATATTACTACTACTACTACTATTGATCAAATTATTACTGCTATTATTACTAGGCCCGTCGCGCTCAGGGTTATAAGAGTCGACGGCCTTGTCAAAAATACTCTCATCAAGCGAGCAGATTTCCACTTCAGAGCCTCTTATGAACCTCGGAGTGTTCATCGCTAGCTCTTTGCCCTCCGGCTTGCTGAACTTTATATAAGCTATGCCGACTCTGTTCCCGTGAGTGTCGTTTATCAGCTTGAGCCCGTCTTTTCGGATAAAAATACCCTGGAACGCGTGACGGATGTCGCTGTAAGACGCGTTTAGCGGCATGTTCCTTACTTCAATGCAGTTCCCCCCTTTGCCGTCAAATCTTCCATTGTTCCCGAGGTTGGAACGATCGCGTTCCGAAGGGTAGGGGTCGCTGTAGTTAGAGGATTGGAAAGCGTGGGGGTTACGCCGTCCGTCTAGTTCCTGCATTTTGGTCATCAAGGAAAGGTTGGCGCTGTTATTTCTAAGGTTATTTCTATAATTATTGCTATTATTATAGTCCCTAGGGTTATTATTAGAACTAGGATTAGAATTATTGTTGTTATTATTATTATTATTATTATTAGGATTATTAGAATTATTAGCAGTGTTATTACTACTGTTACTGAAATTTTCAGAGCCAAAATTACCCGGTGGACGTGGCGGGAATCTCATTTCATTAAGACGAGGCAATTCGTTGCCTCCAGGTGAAGGATTTCCTGGCCAGGAGTGTCTTTCGCGATTAATCGCCGCAATATTAGAATTATTAATGCCAGGCATGTTAAGATTGAGACCATTGTTAAGAGGAAATTGTCCGGGCATGAGCGGAGGCGGACAAACTCCGGGAACAGCGGGGAATCCCAGTGCCCGGGACTCGGAATCTTGATGAGGAATCGCCGCAATTCCAGCGCCGAGAATTCCAGGCGCGAGCATCATCTGCATCTGGGTTTGGGGAGGAACTTCCCAGATGCCGTTCTCGATGGTCGGGTGCTGTCTCTTGGAGTTTTTACCAAGCATGGCCTTGTCCTTGGAGAACTGGCCCACGCAGACGACGTCACTGGTGTCGTCGTTATCCTGCTGGGAGTCCTTGTTCCTGCGGTCGCTGTAGCGCTTGCTGTCGCGGTCACGATCGCGATCGCGGGACCTGGTGCGGTCCCGCGATCTTGAGTTGTCTCTGCGACGCCTGCTTCCGCGGTCTCGCCGGTCGCGATCGCGGTCACGGGACCGGGAACGATCGCGGCGACGGCGATCCCGGTTGCGGTCCCTTCCGCGGTCTCTGTCGCGGGAGCGAGACCGGTCTCGGGACCTGGAACGATCGCGGCGGTCTTTACGGTCCTTGGAATCTTCCTCTTTTTTGACTTCTTGGGGAGGCTTGATTTGGAGCTGGTGCTGAGGCTGCATGTGCTGGTTCATTACTGGGACTCCTGGGACTGGGACTGAGTTCTGCATGAACGACTGCAAGGACAGAGTCTGCTGACGAGCTGTCTCGATTACTTTCTGCATTTCTGTTCGAGAACTCAAGAGTAATTTTATCTTCATCTCCTTTATTTTGCCGCCGTCGTGCATCATCGCTTGACGCGCATCTTCGTCGGTGCTAAATTTTAGAGAAAAATAAAATATACCACGATGCAGTAACTTTCTTTTTTTTAATATTGATCATGGTGACCACAGATTTTTTTTTGAGGGGATTTAGACAGTGATAATTGGTAAAATATGAATTAAACTTGTTTTTATCATCATCAGCTGGCTCTCTGCTTCCATACTCATATCTCTGGATAGTAATAATTTTCTATAATTTTTTTTTTATAATGATCCTAATAGTATGTATAACTTAAATTTAATTTATTCAAGTGATTTATTATTAACTTAATTGATTAAAATTTATTTAATTTTAGTTTATAAACACAGAAAAAAAAATAACGAATCAAGTAAATAATTTTGAAGAACCAAGTCTTGATTTAAGTTTAAAAATTTTTAAATAAAAAAATTTTTCTTAATTTAAATAAATTTTATATAATTAAATAATTTTTTTCTTAATTGCATTGTTTTTTTACTGTCTAAATATTAAAAAATTTTAATCTATAAGGTAAAAGACCCAGTTATTGACACTGGCCTAGTCGTTTGACACTTGCAATTTTATTGTAATTAAAAAAATAAAATGTTCTCAAAAAACCAATTATCTTAAGTTTATAATTCAAAAATTATGTTCATTAGTTTATCAGAGTAGATTTATTTTTTTTAATTAAAATAAAATTACAAGTGTTTATAAATAGATCAGTGTCAATAACTGGGTCTTTTACCTTACTAATATTGTAAAGAGGAAAGATTTGATTTTTTGCATTGAATAGACTTCGAAATTACTGAACCGATTTGAAAAATTCTTTCACTATTGGGAAGATACACTATCCCCAGATGACGCAGGCTATATCATATTACAATTTCCCTGCTGTAAGCACAGCTTTATAAGCAGTTATCTAAATAAATAAAAAAAGTATTGTATTACAATTAATGTTGAAATTTTTGTTAAATACCCGTGCAAAGCCGGGGTGGACTGCTAGTCAATGATATAATTTATTAAAAATTGATTTTTCTATCAATTATTTAATTTATTAACTGAAAAAATTTTTCTTGTTGATCTGAAGAGAAAAATTTTTAAACTAAAAAATTTTTATTGGTTTAAGTGAATTTTACTTAATTCAAGAATTTTTTCAGGACAATATTCTTCAAAATTATTTTCTTAGTTCAAGAATTTTTTTCTTGATTCAAGTTAATTTTTTTTTCAGTGTAGAATGATTAAGAAAAAATTTTTTATAGCTCTGCCAATATTATTAATTAATTATAAATAATTTTATTGAGTAATCCTGTAATTAGCTTATGCCTTCTGGTTCTTAAAAAATGAAAAATAAAATAAAAAAAAATTCGCAATTAAATTTTATGAATAAAAATTTTCCTTGATGATAATTTTCCCAACGGCGATTACGACCAAGATTTGTGATTATAATGTGGCCACCATGGTATTACCAAATAATTATTATTATAAGAGAGCAAATAATAGAAAAGTATAACTTAATTTATAAAAAAGTAGGAGCAGCTTTGATAAAAATAATTGTGTGGATTGTTGAGAGACAAAACAACTTTACCTGAACGCAATAAAAGCATCGCCCAATTCGCCGCCGACAATGTGAACGCCGCCTTCGGGAATGCTGAGCCCGCGGAAGAATTGACGAATGTCCAGTGCATTCGCAGACCACGCCAGATTTTGCAGCCTGATAATAACGCTCATTTTTCAGCTTATGTGTGACTAATTACAGATACGCACACATAAACACGATTATTTGATATCTGGAACCGAAGGGAAGTCAAGAACGAGTTAATTAATTGTCAGGGATTTTACCTAGACTTTTTATATCTTAGATTTATTGATAATTATTATTATAATAACTATTGCTATTTCTCTGATATACTGTTGAAATGCTTCTAAGATAAAAATTTAACGGCTTAAGACGGTCATAGTGGTGAATAAATTCGATCTTAAACTAAAAAAGCTTATTTAAAATTATTTTAAAGATTCCTCTGTTTGCAGACGAACCAAGTGTCAATTGAAGTAATTGCAACTAACGTCGAGACTTTTTTCAGCAGCAATAAATAATTATCCAGCAGCAAGATCACCAGCAATCGAGAAATCATAAAAAGATTTCAGAGTCAACAAGTGTTCAGTTCTTCACACAGAAGAAATTTTTAAAAGGAAATACTTATATATTAAATAATTCCGGTAATAAAAATTTCAGCTTGGATTATTTAAATAAAATATTGTAAAGCATAGATAAGAATATATTTGTGTGAAAGATTATTGTTTCCGTCCTCAGGCACGCTGAATCTCCGCCGATGAGTTACTGCTCCATAAAATACCGCCGCTATTTTATTAGACAATCACAAGTATTAATAACGATCATGTCAGAACGATTAGATGGATTCAAGTGCTGATTAGATAAGAGCTTCAATGCTGGTACACATTGATACTTAGTTTATGATTAATAGCCAACTCATCTCACACTCCACTCTCATTCAATTTGTATCGCATTAGAAATTTTTTTTTGAGTAAATAAAGGTGCTAAGTTTTATTTATATTTTAATAAAAATCATCGATTTTTTTTTATCCTGAAAATTTAAATTATTAATTTTTAAATAATTAAAATACAACAAACTTGTGTTTTTAAAATCACACTGTGCTTAATTATTTCAAGAAGAATAGACTGAATAATTATAAGTACTGTTATCAGGTAGTTTTTTTTAATTAAATATCGATTAATTAAAAAAAAAAAAACTTGATAACAGTTATGAATAAAAAAATGAGAGCTGGTTCTCAGTTACTTAAAATAAATTTTTTTTTTCATTTTAGCAGAGTTAATGTTTAATTTTAAAATCACTTATCCGTAAGATGTTTTCTTATCAAATAGTTTTTAGTGATATTTATTCAACGAAATATAAATCAATAGACCGAATCCAAATACTGTTATCAAGTTAATTTTTTCGGTGTAAATTGTAGGATAGAATATAAAATCAGCTTGGTAACAGTATTTAAACGTTTGATAATAACTAAAAAGTCAGAGCTTACAGTTCACAGTTGATTAGTATTTTTAATAAAAAATAAGCTGATCAATAAACCTCTCAAATCTTATTAGATACAGAGAGATTAACAGTAAGTTTTAGCCGGCTAGATTATTTATTTAAATCTCCGGGAATGGTTTTAAGTCAAAAATTACCAACAAATATATCCCGCACAAAAATATCCCAAACAAAATAATTCCAAGACAAATATCCCGTGTGGAGAAATATATATGCCGTATATATTTACGCAAAAAAAAATATTTCAACATATATTTTTCACTTAGATGCTGACATACATGCCAAAATATATGTAGACATATGTGATTCCGTGAACCTTTTTGGTGGCTCCTTCCAGACTTTTCGCTCTAATCTCAAGAAACATATATTGCAATATTATTAACACCGTTGAAAAATTTTTTTCTTAATTCGTTTTTTAAAATATTGAACTTTTTTCTTTCTTTTTAATTTTCTCCAGGCATCGCCAAATAAACTTATCTGTGTATAATTTTCGAGCCAAAATTCTCAGATTTAAAAATTTATAATTAATATCTTATAATTTAAAGAACGTACTGATTATTTTATAATGCCGATTGGCGTCAAATAAATAAATAAATAAATATATGTAAGCATACACTGAAAAAAAAATTTCTTAGTTTAAGAATTTTTTTACTCAAATCAAGAAAGTGAAATTCTTCAAAATTATTTCCTTGATTCAAAGTAAATTTTTTTCTGTGTATCTCTAGACATATATATTGCATTTATATGCTCGCATATATGTGAACATATATTCTATTATATATTGCGGAATATAAGTTTGCATATCCTTGAATAAAAAAAAGTATTGAAAAGTATTGGATTGACTAGAAAACCCAATACTTTTTTTTAAATATATATTCAACTAAAAAAAAAATATATGTGAAAATATATATTCGCATATATTTTTCCATACGGGATATCGCCTTCATATAAATTTCCCTTGATAAAATATCCCGCCATACAAAATTATCACAATACAATTTATTCGACATTAGACCAACACATAAGCTTGTTACCGTGTTGCGCTCTTTTTTCATGGTTTTTGTGTATGTTTATTCAATATTAGTTTATTACTCAAATTTTTTTCTTACAAATTTATAACATTTCCTTTTGTTATTTTTATTTTTTTATGTTTACCTACTCGAGTAATTATAAAAGGATTGATGCAATCCGAATGTTATTTAAATTTTTTTTATTGGCTATTTTATCATTACAAAAGTAATTTTAAGAAAAATTACTTTGTAAAGATTATTAACCCTTTTAATGGCTACAGCTGTTGGGTTTGGTTTATAAATAAATAAATAAATATTAGACCAACTAACAAGTATATACTATACTTACACTGTTCATTTTATATATTTTTGTCAAAGGAATAATTCTGCCATAAGAGATTTTTGTTTTGGGATATCTTTTCAATGTGATATATTTACTGGGATATTCAAGTGTATGAACTTGATAAAAAATGTTATTCAGATATTTATTATACTTCGAGGAGATAATCAATTAAAATCTTCCACTCTCGGCTCGGTAACTTATTACTTACCTCAGGATAAATAAAACTAAAACTTCAAAAGATAAAATAAATGTTAAGAAAAAACAAAAGACAGCTTAGTATTGTAATAAAAAATAAAAAATAAAATAAGTGAATAATAAAAATATTGTCAATGATGAGAAACTAATTAAAATAAGTACTTATATATGAATTTGTTTTATTACATTACTTTGAATCGAATTACCTTAACAGGAACTTGAGAGACAAATATCTGGACTCTGGATACCGGTGCAGTAAAACAACGTCGCTTATAATTATTTCGCAGGGTTTGTTCAATTAAAATTTTATTTTCAATTGCGAAACGAAAAAATACGTAATCGATTTGCAGTAAATTCAGTAAATTCGATCTTCATAAGTGCACTCCAACATTATTGTGGTCATGTTGTGTCAATCAGCTTAAATATCAGAAAAACACATCCACTGCTGCCTAATTATCCTGCAACACAATCATTTTTGTTTTTGTTTCCGGCGTTGATTCTTTCTGATGAACTTTTATTCTCGTTCAATTAATGCAAATTAAATTTATATAGATTTTTTTTTATTTTTTATTGCTGATCATTTTTTTTTCTTTTTTGAACACTCATTTTTAAAAATAATTACATCCCTCCCTTTTTGCTCACACACATACACACATTTATTTAATTATTTTATTTTAATTAATATTCAAAATTTTATTTTTTTTTTATTAAATATATATATGTATATGAATATGTATACACATATTATATTATATTATATAAAATATAGGGCGATAAAAATATAAAAAGAAATTTACTGTAAATAATCGTCGCAAGTAGGTTCAAAATGTAATAATTAATTATTTAATTTAAAAAAAAAAAAACATGCGAGACGATTTTATTAAAATAATTGTGTTTTGAAACAATTATTCATTGAAGATTGTGTAAATATCATAAATGGTCGCCATTACCAGAAAGTATTTCCATGTTATATATCTATTAGTATATATAGATATATGTAACGTGTTATATCGAATAAGAAAGACGTAGATATATGTATGTATAGTAATGATAAATTACTATATTAATTTTGTTCCTTAAAAAATAGCAAACTCACCAAACTAACTCTAAAAATGATGCTGTTTAATATATTTATATGTATATATATTTTAATTTATTCACACGTGCATACTGTAAATTAAATAGCTGTCCTTTAAATGTAAAAACGACGCTGTATATTATTATGTTATAGAATGTGACTACAAAATGCTTGACGCCTGAACACACGAACGATAATGTCGATGATACAAAATGGCGGTTCTTTAGTTTAGCTGCGCGTCAATTATTTACGCAGATATCGATGCGCGCTTATCGATTTTTCTGTTTTCGCGCCATCTGGTGGATTTTTAATTTGCGGGAAAATTTAAATGTATAAATACTGTCAGAGTCGATTTAATTTTTTTAATAAAATAAAAAAATTATTAATTAAATATTAATAATTGACATCTTTAAATTTTTAAATAATTAAAATATGGTACTAAAGTTCGCCGACGATTTAAAATTTTTTATTTTTTTTAAATAATTAAATTAGAACAAAAGAGTATGTATTTTTTTTAAATTGCACTCAGTTTTTCAAGTTTTTTACAAATGAATTTTATTTTTTTGTAATAATTTTTTAATAAAAAAAACTTATATAAATTTTTAGATGCCGGTCAACTTAATTTTTATATTAAAATGACATTAAAGTTAGCAGTCACTGGAGAATTTTTTAATAAAAAAATTTGTTCTAAAAAATTATTTAAAAAAAAATTACATTTTTAATTTTTTAAAATTTCTACATGTCAATTTTTTTATATTTTTTTTGCCATATTTTATTTGTTAAAAAAAATTCTAAAATTATTAAATTTATCAATAATAATATAGCCGAAAATTTTGACTTTTTAATTTGGCTTAATTTATTAAATTATAACTAAAAAATATTTTTTAAAAATTGCACTTATAATTTTTGAAGATATTAACGAATAAAAAATTTATTTTTTTGTAATAATTCTTTAATAAAAAAATCAATAACATTAAAGTTAGCAATCGCTTGACAATTTTTTAATTTTTTTTAATCAAAATTTGTTCTAAAAAATTATTTTTAAGAAATTGCATTTTTAATTTTTAAAAATTTCTACATTTTAATTTTTTTTTTTGCCATAATTTATTTGTTAAAAAAAATTCTACAAATTATTATAAATATCTACTAAATTTATCAATAATAAAATAGCAGAAATTTTTGATTTTTTTATTTTGCTTAATTTATCAAATCATAACTAAAAAATATTTTTAAAAAATTGCACTTATAGTTTTTGAAGTTTTAAACAAATAAAATTATTTTCTATATCAAATAAAGACTATTTTTTATTTCTTTTTAACAAATAAATTTGTTGCAAAAAATAATTTATGAAAAATTGCATTTTTTATTTTTTTTAATTTCTACATGTCAATTTTTTTTTTTTCTAATTATTTTTTACTATAATTTACTTGTTAAAAAAATTCTTAAAATTATCAAATGTCTGCTAAATTAATTTTCATTAATTTATTAAATTATAACTAAAAAAATATTTTTAAAAAATTGCACTTACAGTTTTTATCAAATGAAAAAATTTTTTCATAATTCTTTAATAAAAATTTTTAGATGTGGGCTAACTTAATTTTCATCTGCCATTGAAGTTAGCTGTCATTTGACAAATTTTTAATTTTATCTAACAATTAAATTAATTCTAAAAAATTATTTTTAGAAAATTGCATTTTTAATTTTTTCAAATTTCTACATGTCAATTTTTTTTTCTTTTATTTTTTTTGCCATAATTTATTTGTTAACAAAAGTCTAAAAATAATTAAATATCTGCTAAATTAATTTTCATAATTTATCATCATATAATTAAATTAAAAAAAAAAAATTTTATAATTTCACTTTTTTAAAAACTAAAAAATCGATCAGCTGTTTTTAAAAAAAATCACAATATTTATTATTATTTTTTAACTCAGCTTAAAAAGTGTCCACAAAAAACGACAGCGGATAAAAATAGTCAGCTGTGATTGGTCGGCTCTCAATTAAACATCCAATCAGCTTAGATATTTATTCGATATATATTTTTATCCGTGCAATGGTAAATAATAATCCTGAGAACCCGGTGTTAATATTCGTAATTCGCGATTCGCGATTGAAGATTGAATTTAGTGGGCTTTAAGTGAGTATAACAGAGATCTAGATCTAATAATTTAACATTGGAGACTCGAACAAGTATTCGAATAAATAAGTGTATTTATTGCTCTAATTAGTCAGTGTATTTGTCAAGTATTTATCTAGTCTGAGCAAGCGGTAAGTGTGAGGATGGTTTGATGTGTGGATACGATCAAGGTTTGGGTTTGAAGCATCTTGGAATATCTTTTCAGAGCTGAGAAAGACAAGGAGGGAGAAGAAAACGGAGACGAGTGAAGAAGGAGCAAGAGAGAGTGAGAGAGGGAAGAAAAGTGAAGTAGTATCTTTGTCTCGGTCTTGCACACGTTCCACCCAGGGAGCAGTGTGATGGTGTTTGTTGGTGTCGTGTGTCAGTGAGGGTAAAAAGGCACAGTTGCTGTAATGGCCGCCGTGTCATGAAATGAAGGTGCCCAGCCAGTGTTGCGGTCCCATAATGGAGGATA
Source organism: Cotesia congregata (assembly GCA_905319865.3). Lineage (NCBI taxonomy): Eukaryota > Metazoa > Arthropoda > Insecta > Hymenoptera > Braconidae > Cotesia > Cotesia congregata. The sequence goes on along the minus strand of CAJNRD030001118.1, from coordinate 5,093,322 downwards.
ACTCCAGTTCAACTTCACAAAATCACAATGGACCATTGTCGTCAGCTGGTGTTAATGTATCACCTTCAAATGACAAACATCAAAACAGTGATAATGCTAGTGGTAATGGTAATAATAAAGATCAACGACCACAGTACTCGATGCCTGGAATTCTACACTTCATACAGCACGAGTGGGCTCGTTTTGAGCTTGACAGATCTCAGTGGGAATTAGACAGAGCTGAATTTCAGGTATTTATTATTTTATTTTATTTTATTTATATGAAAATTAAGTTAGCTGACATTTCAAAATTTTTATAAATTTTTTATTGAAAAAATTTCAATTAAACAATTAAAAAAAAAAAATTCACATGTAAAAAACTTGAAAAACTATAAGTGCAATTTTTTAGAAATAACTTTTTAGTTGTAATTTAATTAAAAAAAAAAAATCAAAAATTTTTAGACGTCTGTTAACTTCAGTGTGATTTATTTATTACATTAATTATTTTATTTTGGTGATTTATTATTTATATATTTAGTTTTTGACTTTGTTTAAATTGTCATCTGACATTTTAACGTCTGATATCATTTTTATTTCCTTTTTTTAGATTCGGTCACCAAGTAATCATTAATGCGTTGTTTTATTTATTAAATTATTTGATTGATTTTTTTTTGGAATTAAAATTTACTTTAATCCTGAAAATAACTGACCAGTTTTTAATTTTTATAGACATTTAGAGAAAATATAAAATTTTTTTAAATTGATAAAAATTTTTTTTTTTTACTATCAAAATTTGTGTTAATTAATAAAAAAATTTATTTAAAAAAATATAATTTGAAACAATAAAAGTTTCATTTAATTTAAAATTTAAATTTGAAAATTTCTAGCCATTGTTAAGATGGAGTAAAAGTATTTAATTGCCGATTTAATTTATGTTAACAAGTATATAAATAGTATTTTTATTTTTATCTTAATGATAATAAATAGAAATTTTTATTACAATGCAATTAAATGCAATGTACTAGCGCAATTACACGTTGTCAGCGTAAATAATAAAATGTATTTATTGATAAGATCAGAATGTAAGAGTTTGATTTATAATGATTGCAATTGATTTTTAATTTATTAGGTTAAAAATAGTAAGCGTAAACGATAAATTAATCTTTATTGTCAAATTAAAAAATGTTTATCTTTTTTTTTTTTATAAAATATTTTTATTCTAATAAATTATTTATTTTTTCTTTATTATAGGCTAGAATAGCTTTTTTACAAGGAGAAAGAAAAGCTCAGGAGAATTTGAAAAATGATTTAGTAAGAAGGATAAAAATGCTTGAGTATGCTCTCAAACAAGAAAGGTAATACATTTTTATTTTATTTATTATTAAGGTAAAGTACCCAGTACTTGAATACTTATAAAAATGGGACCAGTACTTGAACAGACTTTTCGAATTGTTGTAATACAAAATCCATAAATTTATTATGAGTAGTATGCGCATGTTATAATTATTCAATGATACAGTAATTGATTTCTGTAAGTTTTTTCAATTCTAAATTAAAACAATTATATTTTTGTCAACTTAAAAGTTGACATGTCAAGAATCGCTGATAGATGTTATTTTTCTTATGAAAAAGATATTAAATCGTAAACCGAACAATCAGTAAATTATTTTAAGTAAAAAAAAATTGTACCACCCAATGAAATAGTCTTTTCTAAATAATACATATTTTTTGCAAAAACATAAACTATACTGAAAATACGATCAGAATTACGGGTAATTGGAAAACATATTTCAATCAATTTAAACAATCATTGATTTGCAATGTTTCGTCTTTATTCTTAAGACTTTATCAAGCTCTGGAAACAATATAATAATTAACAACATTTGTGAATTTAATGAACATGACCAATTATCAATTGGTAATCACAATGATAATTATACTAAAAAAAAGCTCGTGTATCCATGTATTTTAATTTGACGTTCGTTTAGACATTGTTGAGGTTAGTAATTTGAAAAGTGTTGTTGATTATTATAATGTTTCCACAACTTGATTAAGTCTTAAAAATAAAGACGAAACGTTGAAAATCAATGATTGTTTTCCAATTATCCGTGATCCTGATTGTATTCTCATTTACTAAACTGGAATTGGACCGTATAAATAATGAATAAACTATAATATTTATAAACAATAATGAAAATTATCAGGAACTTGGACTATAAAAAATAACTCAGTGTCAAATTTTTTAAATGTTGCAACGTTTCGTTGTATTTCACAACTTAATTGTTCAACTTTATTTATATATTGTAAAACGATGAAATTTTTCGGAGTTTATTTTGAGATACAACAGTGTTAACCTTAAATGTAAGATTTTTTAATATTTATCTTTTTATTATCTTTGTCATATTGTTATTAACAATGTGTTTTCTTTTGTACAGTTTGCCTCATGAAGTTG
>CAJNRD030001118.1:5077593-5090773 GCA_905319865.3 Cotesia congregata | reverse complement strand
TTTATTTATATATTGTAAAACGATGAAATTTTTCGGAGTTTATTTTGAGATACAACAGTGTTAACCTTAAATGTAAGAGTTTTTTAATATTTATCTTTTTATTATCTTTGTCATATTGTTATTAACAATGTGTTTTCTTTTGTACAGTTTGCCTCATGAAGTTGTGAAATACAACGAAACGTTGCAACATTTAAAAAATTTGACACTGAGTTATTTTTTATAGTCCAAGTTCCTGATAATTTTCATTATTGATTATAAATCATGGATGATAATCGTAGTCATATAATATTTATATTAAAATTTACAGTCTATACCTCCCAATTTTCCAAGCGGTACCCAGAACTTGAATAAGCTGGAGCCATATAATTTTAACAGCACTTTAATCTCTAATAAGTTTATAGACTAGAGATCAGAATTGTGATTTGTATTAATTACTCCAAATTTATTAAGTTTTTTTGGCTAAAAATTATTGAACGTTTTGAATTGAATTTTTTTTATTTATAATTGAAAATTTGCTTTATCATTCGTAAAAAATGTAATTAAATAATTAAATACAAATATTTCTCATTTTTAAATGAACATATCGACGTTCTAATTATCAAATTATCTAACTCCATTTTAAAGAATCTTCCATGTTTACGGTAAAACAATTAGTTAAAAATGTATTATCCCTTTAAAAAATTTAAAACATTTAATATCTATTAGAGGTTTAATATTTTGGTTTGGATCATTCAAATAATTTATAATTGAACTATTGCTACATCAAGCCAAAATTAATTAGACCATCGATATTAAATATTTTTAATATTATTCAATAATATGATATAAATCTTTGGATACTTTAATAAAATGTTGAGAATTTTTGGTGTTTCTTTTGCCATATATTTTATTAGTTCAATCACTGCGGCTTGTCAGAATTTATTGTTCAACTACTACTCCTTTAACAGTATCTTAAAAACGTTGTTAAAATATAAATATTCAATTATCTTCGTTATTTCGCGGTTCAATCAATTTAAAATTGTTTACGTTTATATGAAAATTACTAATTTGAATCAATAATTACATCTTTATGTATTAAAATTAAAGTCAAATACGTTTTACTTTAAAACCTGTTTAACTAACTACTGGGTACTTGACATTATTTAAAATATTTACTCTAAAAATTTCAAGCTATAATTTTACCGAATCAAAAGTTGGCTCGAAAAATAAATCGATAAAAAAATAAAATTTTTTTTTATTATTTTTATTAAGGGCAAAATACCATGTATTGAAATATGGAACGGATATTGGAATCGAGGGGGATGGAAAGCCGCCTCTATACGAGGAGAGCACCACAGGTGATGGATCTGAAGGTGGTGGTGCTGATGACGAGGCATTCTTTTCATCCGTCAGTAATATATCATGGCGACAAGGACGTCAGTTATTACGAGAGTAAGATAATAATTAATCTCTACTTAGAGTGTTTATATTGCGCTAAACAATTGATCATTAACTATGTTAAGAGCTTATCATCGGAACGGACAATTTATTTATTTACTATCTTTTTAAAGAAGCCTTAGAAGTTCTCTATCTAATACTTTTATGTATGATTTGAAATGTTTTTTTTTAAATAAGTATTAAACTCTTTAGTTTATTTAATTAGCTGTAAAACTATTTGTTAAATATTACTGTAAGTAACTTAAGGGGGAACACCACCGTGGAGGTCGAAAGAAAACGGTGATTTCCGGGAATTTTTTTGACAGGGAAAAAAAAGGAATTTGAGGATCGGAATTTTTTTATTCTATTAAGGGTATATTAAAGATTATTACCCTAAATTTTTATTGAAAAATATTTAATTATTACAAAGTTATTAACAATCTCGTAGAGCATTAGAAAAAATTTCCCCCATGGTCGCATCGATAACTTAAAAACGGATCATCTGAAAATAAAAACCGAATTGCTTTTTAATAAGTAAGGATGTAGTTATCGTTGCACGTACGGAATTTTGAAAATTTTAATTTTCAAAAAAATAGCGACTGATTGAAAATTTTCTCATTATTTTTACTGTTTTATTTTTGTTTTAACCCGGCTAAAAAAATCTTTAAAATCAAAATTTTTTTAATTATTTTATATATTATTATTATTATTATTATTATTATTATTATTATTATTATTATTATTATTATTCATTTTCAAACTTGTCAAAATAATGATAATAATAATAATAATAATAACTAGCAACTTTGCAGTCACTATGTGACTGCTGTGACTTGTGAACTATGAATGAACAAAATTTTGCTTTATTGGATAATGACTTATGTTAAATTGCACTGTACTTTTTTAACTATTGACATTTTTAAAGATATAAGCTCATCCCGATGTTATACTCATCAAGAGCTTTCATTTGAGTACCCACATGCATTTTGATATATTTTTCATATATACATGTATATATAAATATATGAAATATATGGAAAATTGATGTGGGTACTCAAATGAAAGGTCTCGATGAGTTTACTGTCAGAATGCGCTTATATCTTTAAAAATGTCAATAATTCACAAAATACAAGGTCATTTCTTAACTATGTATATCTAACGATATAGCATTTTCGAATGCAGCCTAAATACTTATTATCATAAATTTCACTAAAAAAACCGATTTTATCATATGACTATCCTGGAGACAAAAATTTTCTTATTTTCTTAATAATACAGATGATAATAATAATAATAACTTGTGTTTTGAATTTTTAAGAGAAATTTTTTCTAGTGCTCTACGAGATTGTTAATAACTTTTTAATAATTAAATATTTTTTAGTAAAAATTTAGGGTAATAATCCTTAATGTACCCTTAATAAGATAAAAAAAATCCAATCCCCAAATTCCTTTACTTTCCCTGTCAAAAAAATTCCCGAAAGTCACCTTTTTTTCGACTGTCACAGAGATGTTCCCCCTTAAATATTTTTTTTTTAGTAATTATTATTTAAAAAATTTATAGAATAATTTAAAATTAATATTGAATGAAAAAAAAAAAAATAATGAAATTTAAAAAATTTAGATATTTACAAGAAATCGGATACACTGACACAATTATTGATGTAAGATCAAATCGAGTACGTTCATTACTCGGTTTAAATAATAATGCTGATACCGAAGAGATTCATACACCGGCTATAAATGGTAACGAAACGGCAACAAAACGTGTGCGGTATAATACTAACTACAAACGAAGTGTAGCAGCAAAAAAGGTAGAGGTAAATAACAAAACTAGTCAATTTTTTTATTTATTTATTTATTAATTTAATTATTTATTTATTTTTATTTTATATACTTTATAATACACTACAATATTACTTTTTAATGAATTTTATCTTCTACATCTTACATAGTTACACATTTATGAGGAAGTAGGTATAGTATGACGAAAGCGGGAATTTAAAATGTCAGTAGTTATTTTCAAATTTAATTAACCAGTTAATATAAATTAAAGTATATCCTATATATTTATTCCAAATATTAGTAAAATTTTAAATAAATAATTAGTATTATTTGTAGACACACGTACACTTAAACAGTCATGCACATGCGATTATTTTTACCTAGCCCGTACTGTGCTTTTTTTTTTTTTATATAATTATCTTTATCGATTAATTAATAGAGAAAATCATTATAGCAGCAGCCATCATCACTCACGGAAGCAATAATATTCGACACAGAAGCATCTGTGATGGCTAACTTTGAATTTCTCGCTCACACTGACATTGACGTGGAGGAAGAGGACGTCGAGAATGAAGATGAGTTGTACGATCAAGACGTCAAAAAGCAGAAGCAGAATAAGGAATCGATAATGTTAGTTGAGGACGTCGATGTCGAGGCTGAAGAAGTATTCAATGAATTGAATCTTCTTACAGAAACAGAAGATCAATTACAACCCAAACCGGCTATGACATTTCACTCTAATTATATCGGTTAGTTAATTTATTTATTTATTTATTTATTTATACTAGCAACCTTGCAGTCACTATGTGACTTGAGAACTATAAATAAAAAAATTTTGATTTACTAAATAATGAATTTTGTTAAATTGCAATGTACTTTTTTAACTATTGACGTTTTTAAAGATATAAGCTCATTCCGGTGTTATACTTATCAAAAGCTTTCATTTGAGTACCCACATGCCTTTTTCATATATTTTTCATATATACATATATATAATATATATTTTAAGAATATAAGCTCATCCTGATGGTATACTCATCAAGAGCTTTCATTTGAGTACCCACATGCATTTTCGATATATTTTTCATATATACATATATATAATATATATAAATATATAAATATATGAAAAATTGATGTGGGTACTCAAATGAAAGGTCTTGATGAGTGTAATATTGGGATGAGCTTATATCTTTAAAAATGTCAATAGTTCACAAGATACAAGGTCATTTCTTATTTATGATTCTAGAGATAGAGCATTTTAAAATGTAGTCTAAACACTTATCATAATAAATTGACTAGCGGTGAGAATGTTATGAAATCTTGAAAAGGCACTAATTAAAATAAAGCGTTTGATTTATTAAATAATGATTTTTGTTAAATTGCACTGTACTTTCTTAACTATTGACGTTTTTAAAGATATAAGCTCATCCCGGTGTTACACTCATCAAAAGCTTTCATTTGAGTACCCACATGCATTTTTGATATATATTATATATATACATATATATAATATATATATTTTAAGAATATAAGCTCATCCTGATGGTATACTCATCAAAAGCTTTCATTTGAGTACCCACATGCATTTTTGATATATTTTTCATATATAAATATATATAGTATATATAAATATATGAAATATATGAAAAATTGATGTGGGTACTCAAATGAAAGCTCTTGATGAGTGTAATGTCAGGGTGAGTTTATATATTTAAAAATGTCAATAGTACACAAGATACAAGGTCATTTCTTAATTATGTATCTAATGATAGAGAATTTTCGAATGCAGCCTAAATATTCATCATCATAAATTGATTATTGATAAGATTAATATAAAACCTTGAAAAGGCATAAATTTAATTCAAGACCTTTTTAATGACACTAAATTTAAAAAAAAAAAACCGATTTTATTATATGACTATCCTGGAAACAAAATTTTTCTTATCCTCTTAATAATATAAATTTACTTAATTGATTAAATTTATTTCAGCTCCAACAAAATCAGAAGAGCGTCTTGCAGCAATGGAGAGGCTCGGCGATTTAGCCCAATTGACAGTCAATAATGATGCGGAAGTAACATACGATGTAAGTTTTTCTATTTAATAAATTATTTAAACTCCAAAAGTAAAAAGAAAAAAATTAATTAAATGATAAAATGAATTCTCAGATGTCAGCTGCGCCAAGAGAAATATTTAGAAAAACATGGAACGCGAAGAACATCTTACGTTCTCACTTTGATTGCGTAAGATCCCTCGTCTTCCACCCAACAGATCCAGTACTGATAACAGCGAGCGATGACCACACTCTGAAATTGTGGAATCTGCAAAAAACAGTCCCAGCTAAAAAGTCCGCGTCTCTTGACGTTGAGCCGCTTTATACATTCAGATCGCACACAGGACCAGTGTTGTGCTTGGCAATGTGTAACTCCGGGAATCGCTGCTACAGCGGCGGACTTGATAGTATGATACACTGTTGGTCAGTACCTTCCGGTAATATTGATCCCTACGACTCTTATGAGCCTGGAGTACTCAGTCAGACGTTGACTGGACACACTGACGCTGTTTGGGGACTAAGTATGTTCCATCCACGGTCACAGTTGCTGTCTGTGAGTGCTGATGGTACAGTTAAGCTGTGGAATCCACAGAGCAAAGTACCATTGCTTAATACGTATACTTCTGAACAAGGTATTATATATTTTTTTTTTTTTAATTAACTATTAAATTTATCAATTAATTGATAGATCTATTATTATTATTATTATTATTATTATTAATTTTCAAACTTATAAAAATAATAATAATAGTAATTAGCAACCTTGCAGTCACTATGTGACTGCCGTAACTGGTGAACTATGAATAAACAAAATTTTGCTTTATTAAATAATAAGCTTTGTTAAATTGCACTGTACTTTCTTAAATATTGGAGTTTTTTAAGATATAAGCTCATCCCGATGTTACACTCATCAAGAGCTTTCATTCGAGTACCCAGATGCATTTTTTATATATTTATCATATATATATAATATATATATATATAAAAATATATGAAATATATGAATAATTGATGTGGGTATTCAAATAAAAGGTCTTGACGAGCGTAACATTGGGATGAGCTTATATTTTAAAAAATGTCTATAGTTCACAAGATATTTGTTAAAATGTCCTGTACTGTCTTAAATATTGACGTGTTTGAAGATATAAGCTCATCCCGATGTTACATTCATGAAGAGCTTTCATTTGAGTACCCACATGCATTTTGATATATTTTTCATATATACATATATATAACATATATAAATATATGAAAAAATTGATGTGGGTACTCAAATGAAAGGTCTTGATGAATGTAACATTGGGATGAGCTTATATCTTGAAAAATCTCAATAATTTACAAAGTCATTTCTTAATTATTGATATTTATAAAGATATAAGCTCATCCTTATGTTACACTCATCAAGAGCTTTCACTTGAGTACCCACATGCATTTTTGATATATTTTTCATATATACATATATATAAAATATATAAATATATGAAGAAATTGATGTGGGTACTCAAGTGAAAGCTCTTGATGAGTGTAACATAGGGATGAGCTTATATTTTTAAAAATGTCAAAAGAGCTTTCACTTGAGTACCCACATGCATTTTTGATATATTTTTCATATATACATATATATAAAATATATAAATATATGAAGAAATTGATGTGGGTACTCAAGTGAAAGCTCTTGATGAGTGTAACATAGGGATGAGCTTATATTTTTAAAAATGTCAATAGTTCACAAGGTCATTTCTTAATTATGTATGATTATCCTGGAGACAAAATTTTTCTTATTTTCTTAATAATGTAGATAATAATAATAATAATAATAATAATAATAATAATAATAATAATAATAATAATAATAATAATAACTCGTGTTTTTAATTTTTAAGAAATTATTATTATTATTATTATAAATAATAAATAATAAATCGAATTAGTATACAACATAAAACTATTTTAAAAGCTAACTAAATAATTATAAATTTTCAGATGGCATTCCAACATCTGTAGATTTTGTAAGAGATGAACCACACAAAATAGTAGTAGCTTACGAAGCTGCTTGTCTGATATTTGACGCTGAAACAGGAGCCGTTGTATCGCGATTCGAGGGCAATGGTACTAAAGGCATTAATCGCGTAGTAGCCCACCCACTACAATCGTTAATTGTTGCGGCTCATGAAGACAGACACATTAGATTTTATGACCATCGTAGTGCCAGCCTTGCACACGCTATGGTCGCGCATTTGGACGCCGTCACTAGTCTCGCTGTGGATCCCCATGGGCTCTATTTACTATCAGGCAGTGCGTATTATTTATTTTTATCTCTACTATTATAGACTATGGATTTTATTTTTACTTTAATAGCAACCGCTCCGATAGATTTAATTAATTAAACCTCGACCCAATCAACTCATTTATGTAATCGAGATTAATATTTAATTAAACTCGACTAAGCTTCAGCTAGCTTCTAAAATAAAAATAATTTATTAAAATAGAATTAAAATTTTTAATTCATTTTTTCTAGGTCATGATTGCAGTATAAGATTATGGAATATTGATAACAAGACTTGCGTACAAGAAATAACAGCACATCGTAAGAAATTCGATGAAAGTATTTTAGACGTTGCGTTTCATCCATCGTTACCGTTTATCGCGAGCGCCGGAGCTGATGCACTTGCTAAGGTATTCGCGTAAGTGATATTTTAAAAATAAATTACTAAACAAACAAAAAAAAAAAAAAAAAAAAAAATCACAAAATACGTTTTCAACTACGAGTCTTTGTTAAAATTAGTGGATAAATCATGTGAAGCGGTTTTTGTACTCATGTTCTACGTTATTTCTTTTTAGATAGGTTTTTTTTTGTATGTACTCCACTTCCAAACTTGTTTTGAATGTTTTAAGGATCTATCTCCATTGATAATTAGTTGTGAGCCGTAGTTAAGTATATCAAACAAAAAAAAAAAAACTAAAAAATTAAAAAAAAAAAATTTCAACATATTAAAAAATACTCATATTATATAAATATATAAATATACATTGATAGAGATGAAAAGCAAATAAATAATAATTATTATTATTATTAAAAGTAAAGTTATTATTAATTAAAAAATAAAATATAAACGTTAAAGGCAAATCCAATAAATAAAAAATAAATAAACCTTGTAATAATATACTGTTTGAATAATGTTTTAATTTTTATTTAATGTGCAAATGCTATTTGTTATAAACTGTCACTAATTAGACGTGTAATCCTGTCGGCAGCGTGACAAAAATCCTCGAAGTAATTCACCCTGGCATTAAATGCGTATAATTAAATTATTATAGGAAGTAAAATTTTTTTTTTGAGGAGGTTCGTTAGTTTTTTTTTTTTTTTTTTATTTTGATTAATTATTTCGTCAATAAATTTTTTTACTCGTTTATTTTTATTGAGATTATTTAGCGATTTAGTTTTAAAATTTTTAATATAAAATATTAACAAAAAATAAATAATAATAATTAAAGGCTTAAAAATAAAATTAAGATGAAATATTAAGTAATTTAAATGAATAAAATTTATTTATAATTTTTTTACCGATTTAATAATTTGTATAATTTATAAATAATACAATTAACTGACTAATGATAATTATTATTATAAAAAACTAATAAGTATTTCAATAATAATAATAATAAAATACCAAAATCCATAAAATTAAATTTTAAACTTTTGTAACTAACGATTCTCCTTAAGTGTTAAAAAAAAGGACGATTGGAATGATTTTAATGGAGGTAAGACTTTAATGAGAAGGTAAAAAAATAATTAACTTTATTAGAATTTTTTTTTTTTAAAACAATTCCGAAATGCACACTGCCGCAGTAGCATAATATTTATCTTTATGTTAATTATTTATTACAATTACAGTTACTGTTGCACAGCCACTGAAGTTTAGTATCATGAAAACAATAATAAAAAAAAAAAAAATAAATAATTAAAAGGAGGATGAAAAAAGTAAAAGTTGGTCCAGTGAATAAGGAAATTTTAAAATAATAAATTAAATGTTATATTTAGTCTCCCATTACACGACCTTGCTGACTCTAATACTTGAGTTCCAGCATAATAGAAATTATAATTATAATTACAATTACAATAATTGATAATAATAATAATAATAATATTAATACTAAAGTAATAATGCGTAAGATTATGGAAAATACTAGACATAATAATTAATAACAATAAATTATAATTGTGTGTTTCACTGTAATATATTGTATTTAAAAATAGACAAAAAGACGTGTAACTTATAATGCATACTTTTTGTTTTAACGAGCTCTCTCTTGTTTTTTTATTTTATTATTGGTAGCAGTAGTTTTAAGATTTTTTTTATTTTAATCATTATTTTCTAACGTACTCGTTTTTTATAAGTATAAATAATTGATTAAATAATAATAATAATAATAAATGAATAAAAGCAATTCCAATGCATGGGCTTTATCTTAGACTATACAATGTGTTATTAAATTATATAATAATAATTATTAATTAATTAGTGGAATTTAATGATTTTTTGACTGTATACGTTTACTATAAAATACACTTAGAAACTTTTTTATATAACTTTAACCTTTAAACTTACCGAAATTTATTATTAAATAAGTGTAATATATTTCTTCTGCATCAAGTGTCAGTAAGTATTACATATATTATTAATAATATATGTTGACAATATTACAATGAAATATGTTTTTATTTATTTATTTATTAACTTATAAGATCATGGAATTACATCCTCTGTGATCATACATCGTAAGTAAGTACAAGTAACTTAGTTATTAGCTTAAATTCTGCTGTAATTTAAAAATAGAAAAGAAAAACATTGATAAAAATATAATATCATTAGTCTACGAAGATTTTAAATTTGGAGAAATACAATAATATTAGTTTATTATTATCATCATAATCATGGAAAAAAAAAAAAAAAAAAAAACTAAAAAATTAAAAAAAAAAAATTTCAACATATTAAAAAATACTCATATTATATAAATATATAAATATACATTGATAGAGATGAAAAGCAAATAAATAATAATTATTATTATTATTAAAAGTAAAGTTATTATTAATTAAAAAATAAAATATAAACGTTAAAGGCAAATCCAATAAATAAAAAATAAATAAACCTTGTAATAATATACTGTTTGAATAATGTTTTAATTTTTATTTAATGTGCAAATGCTATTTGTTATAAACTGTCACTAATTAGACGTGTAATCCTGTCGGCAGCGTGACAAAAATCCTCGAAGTAATTCACCCTGGCATTAAATGCGTATAATTAAATTATTATAGGAAGTAAAATTTTTTTTTTGAGGAGGTTCGTTAGTTTTTTTTTTTTTTTTTTTTATTTTGATTAATTATTTCGTCAATAAATTTTTTTACTCGTTTATTTTTATTGAGATTATTTAGCGATTTAGTTTTAAAATTTTTAATATAAAATATTAACAAAAAATAAATAATAATAATTAAAGGCTTAAAAATAAAATTAAGATGAAATATTAAGTAATTTAAATGAATAAAATTTATTTATAATTTTTTTACCGATTTAATAATTTGTATAATTTATAAATAATACAATTAACTGACTAATGATAATTATTATTATAAAAAACTAATAAGTATTTCAATAATAATAATAATAAAATACCAAAATCCATAAAATTAAATTTTAAACTTTTGTAACTAACGATTCTCCTTAAGTGTTAAAAAAAAGGACGATTGGAATGATTTTAATGGAGGTAAGACTTTAATGAGAAGGTAAAAAAATAATTAACTTTATTAGAATTTTTTTTTTTTAAAACAATTCCGAAATGCACACTGCCGCAGTAGCATAATATTTATCTTTATGTTAATTATTTATTACAATTACAGTTACTGTTGCACAGCCACTGAAGTTTAGTATCATGAAAACAATAATAAAAAAAAAAAAAATAAATAATTAAAAGGAGGATGAAAAAAGTAAAAGTTGGTCCAGTGAATAAGGAAATTTTAAAATAATAAATTAAATGTTATATTTAGTCTCCCATTACACGACCTTGCTGACTCTAATACTTGAGTTCCAGCATAATAGAAATTATAATTATAATTACAATTACAATAATTGATAATAATAATAATAATAATATTAATACTAAAGTAATAATGCGTAAGATTATGGAAAATACTAGACATAATAATTAATAACAATAAATTATAATTGTGTGTTTCACTGTAATATATTGTATTTAAAAATAGACAAAAAGACGTGTAACTTATAATGCATACTTTTTGTTTTAACGAGCTCTCTCTTGTTTTTTTATTTTATTATTGGTAGCAGTAGTTTTAAGATTTTTTTTATTTTAATCATTATTTTCTAACGTACTCGTTTTTTATAAGTATAAATAATTGATTAAATAATAATAATAATAATAAATGAATAAAAGCAATTCCAATGCATGGGCTTTATCTTAGACTATACAATGTGTTATTAAATTATATAATAATAATTATTAATTAATTAGTGGAATTTAATGATTTTTTGACTGTATACGTTTACTATAAAATACACTTAGAAACTTTTTTATATAACTTTAACCTTTAAACTTACCGAAATTTATTATTAAATAAGTGTAATATATTTCTTCTGCATCAAGTGTCAGTAAGTATTACATATATTATTAATAATATATGTTGACAATATTACAATGAAATATGTTTTTATTTATTTATTTATTAACTTATAAGATCATGGAATTACATCCTCTGTGATCATACATCGTAAGTAAGTACAAGTAACTTAGTTATTAGCTTAAATTCTGCTGTAATTTAAAAATAGAAAAGAAAAACATTGATAAAAATATAATATCATTAGTCTACGAAGATTTTAAATTTGGAGAAATACAATAATATTAGTTTATTATTATCATCATAATCATGGACATTAATTATTGTCCATAGTAATTATTGGACATATATATATGTATATGTCCAGATATCGCCAAGGAATTTGCTATGTATGACAGCAATCCGACTAAATTCAAACAGCACTTGGAGTCAATAGTATCACGCAGCAGTCCTCCAATGTTGATGTTGGGTATGAAAGATTCTTGTGAAAAAATCACAAAATACGTTTTCAACTAAGAGTCTTTGTTAAAATTAGTGGATAATAAGGATGAAAAGGACGAAAAAAATAAAAATTGGTCCAGTAAATTAACAATTTTAATAATGAAAATTATAACTATCACAATTACAAAATTAATAATAATAATAATAATAATAATAATATTAATTTTAAGATTATGACAAATGTTAGCATAATAATTAATAATATAAATTATAATTGTGTGCTATAATACTAGGAGTTATGTAACTGTAATATATTATTTTAATTTTAAATAGACTACAAAAACGCGTCTTATGATCCATATTTTTAGTCTTAATAAGATCTCTTTTATTTCTTATTTTTATTATTAGTCAATGAACTTGATTATAATTATTCGATTAAATTATAGATAATAATAAATGAAAAAAAAAAAAAAATCCATGAAAACATAATAATTCTGATTAACTATAAAATGCACTTTAAAACCTTTTTTTTTACGTATTTTTAGTTGTTGTAGTTGTAGAGATCAATATAGGGTTGTATTTATAGTAACATATCCTCCTCAAAGTATTTGCGCCGCATTGCATCACTTGATTTGTTTTTTATCTTCTAATATAATGTAAATGCCACAACCAACGTAAATTTAGATGCTGAAATTAACGATAAAAAATTTTTATTAATAAAAACATTTATTTAACAATTTTATAAATAAATTAAATTATAAAGCTAAAAAAAAGTTTGAATTATTTAATACTCGATTATAATAATAATAATAATAATAATAATAATAATAATAATAATAATAATAATAATAATAA
>CAJNRD030001118.1:5028168-5074687 GCA_905319865.3 Cotesia congregata | reverse complement strand
ATGCACCCCAATTCTTCTGTCGCCAGATTATACCTGTCCCGGTCAATCGGTGGAAGAGGATTGCAGAGTTTGGAAAGGCTTCACGATCGTTTGGTCCTGGGTTTAACATTCGAGGTTGTCAATTTCACTGCAGACGAGAATGACTTTCTTATGCAAATTGTACATAAACATGAAAATGCGCATAAAGGGTCGTTCTTGTATAAGGCAGCAATATATGCGGCAAGAACCCTTGGTCTTGGAGAAATAAACGCTCTTATGGAACTTCGAAAGGAGGAATTCAAGAGCGTCATCAGAAACGCCGAGGAAAAACTACTCCTTGGCGAACTAATGGACAAGTCCATGCACAGCGTGTTCTTCAAACACGTGCGTGATCATGGCTTGTCCACCCAGCTGACGTTTTCTTTCTTAAAGTCGGCTGGCCTGATGTCCGAGACTGAAGGGTTCATATTTGCCTGCCAAGATGGTGTCATTAACACTCTAGAGTACCGTAGCAAGGTGCTCCAGGTGCAGCTTCCGGACACGTCCTGCAGGACGTGTAAACAACATCCGGAGACGCTTATGCACCTTTTGTCAGCATGCCCTGTGCTGGCGAGAGGTGCATATATCCAGCGTCACAATGCTGCCCTGAGAGTACTGTACTACTATCTTCGTCATTGCTACGGTATTGACGTGACACCAGTGCTGCCTTATCTGCCAGGAGACATTCTCCAGGTTGTTGAGAATGACAATTGCAAAATCTATTGGAACATGCCATTTGCAACAACCCGGCGGATAGATCACAACAAACCTGATATTGTGCTCTTCGATAAGGCTACTCGTGACATTTATGTCATAGAGTTTTCGGCCCCGGCTGAATACAACATCTCAGCCAAAGAAGAGCACAAAAGACAAATATATCAGGATCTCCTGTTTGAAATTGGCAAACTTTACCCAGGTTACCGTGTCAAGCTTGTCGTCCTGATTGTTGGCGTCCTTGGAGGGATGAAACAGTCTTTTGTATCCTCACTTGCCAGAGTTCCAGCTTGCTCATCAAAAGCTGAGTTCTTGGCAGTCAGGATGCAGAAGGCTGTGATACTAGGTTCCCTCCGTCTACTTAGAGAAATGACTTTGGCCTGCTGTGATCACTAACCGCCTTGTTGTGCGGAGTGGTCCAGCAGTAATGGATGGAGCTCAGGCTGGGCCCTCGGAGAGTCAGACTCCGGGGACAACCCCCCTGAGCATTTAATAACATAATAATAATAATAATAATAATAATAATAATAATAATAATAATAATAATAAAATAAATTAAATTATGATTAATAGAACTAATAGCTCTAATTTATAACTAATTCTTATAAGAATTTGTTACAATGAAAAGAAAAAACTTTAAAAAATTATCACTTATGGAAAGATTAAAAAATTATCTATATTAAAATCTGAATTTAAATCTTACTCGATAATCTTATTAAAATATAATTGTTTAAAAAGGAAAATAAAGAAACGAATTATTTAAATTAATATTTCCCGTTATTAATATAAATTGAACATATCTGATTATATTGTCGCTTAATAAAAAT
Source organism: Cotesia congregata (assembly GCA_905319865.3). Lineage (NCBI taxonomy): Eukaryota > Metazoa > Arthropoda > Insecta > Hymenoptera > Braconidae > Cotesia > Cotesia congregata. Next base: position 5,073,128 of record CAJNRD030001118.1, on the reverse strand, counting down.
AATTTTAAATTTTATAATGAAATGAAAGTTTTGTTACATATGGCGCCATCTATCCATCTATTAACTTTTTTTTGTCAAGGTATAAGAAATCTATGCGATAGGGATTGTAAGTTATCAGGATTATAGGCAATCGGATTTCAGTGTAATCGGAGTTATATCCAATCAAATTTCTAGGCAATCGGATTCTAAGTAATCGGGATTCAAGGTAATCGGTAATCTACCCCATAGGAATTCTACGTCATTGATAATTTGGGTAATCGGATTCTGGGTTATAGAAATCTAGGTAATCGGAATCTAAGTCACCGGTAATCTAACTCATTGGTCTGTAGGTAATCGACCTCTTCCCAAAAGCAATCTTTCTTTTACAAAATGATTTGATATATTATAAAATTTACTCTATTTAAAAACATAATATAAAACCTTGGTGTAAATATAAAGCTCTCTCATATTAATACAAGTTTTCTTAAAATCAACATAAAGTTTCAAATTATACTCTTTGGTGGCACCTTCCTGTGGCGGTCCTGCTGCCCCTTGGTCACGCCACCACCGGCCAGAGTTTCAACTAAATCTATCAAAACGGAGCGGGAAACTTTCTCCCTAGCAGTAGTAAGCTTAAGTGCCCTCTAGAGGAAAAATAAAGAACTAGTTTTTAATAAAATGACAAGGCGATGAATTGTTCTTTTTTTCTTCATCAGATTAGATTAAATTAATAATTCAAAAGTTCAATCTCAAACTTCTCACCGATGAGTTCAAAAATATCAAACTATGAATTAAAATTAAATTATCATGATATTTAAATTTAGCAGAAATTTTAAAAAATTAAAAATGCAATTTTTTAAAAATAGTCTTCTAAAAATAGTGCAATTTTTATTGATTAAAAAATCAAAAATTATCAAATATCTGCTAATCTTATCATCATAAATGAGATCAAAGGTAAGAAAATATAAGACATTAAATATAACATCAAAATAATTATATTACAGATACATTCCATTGACTAGATAATCAGCGTCATGGGCAAAAGGTCCATGCCGCTTGCCCCTTTTCCTCAGCACCCTCAACCTACACGTAAACAAAGCGACCATTATCGCAGTGACCGTCAGCCCAAGCGCCAGAGATATCACAGCTCCTCTGGGCTTTAATATTTCATTGCTGACATCCTTGTTATGACTCTGCAAGTGCTCAGCATAGTGATGAACCCTTACTTCATGTTTCTCCACCTTCTCACTAGCTTTCTCAACATGTACATTTTTATTGTCCACCAGGTCATCTTTATCTTTACCACTCAAATGCTCAGTTTTATCTCCAGAAATTTTAGCCTCTTTATTGACACTCTTCTCAGTCTCCAACTCTTTTTTTATGCTGACAGTCTCTTTGGTTGATATTCCTTCAGCTGATGTCTGAAAAAATCAAATTAAAAATAATATTTAAGTCAGCTGACATCTGCCAATTTTTTAAATCAATTACAACAAAAAAATACTTGAAAAAATTTCCACTAATAATTTTTTTTTTAATTTTCACGTGGAATTTTTTTAACCGTAGTGGTTATTAGGGGTCTAGATGACCCCAAGCAATTTTTGAGTCGCTTTTGCTTCGAAGATATCATTCAAAATGAATAATCAGCTGCCCAATTTTAAAACACAGTAACTGCAAAATTTTTATACCTGATTTTTTTTTAGTATTGCTGCATTTTTATATAACTTGGACCTTAATTTCAAGTATTTTTTTTTATTAAATATTTATATTCAAGTATTTTCTGTTCATAAATCAAATTTTTCATCAATTTGGCGGGTAAAATTTTTTTTTTAATAAGAAAAATTGGAAAAAATTTTGAAATGTTAGTTACTGTGTTTTGAAATTGGGCAGCCGTGATATCTGTGGTACCATATATTATTGTTTGAAAAGCTCGATATGACACCACTTTTTTTTCAAAGTATGCGATATTCGGAGTAGAACCCTGGAGGTCATTTTCATTTATCTTAAAAAATGAAGTTTTTAGTAAAAAAAAAGTCAAATTTTTCGAAATTTTACTTTCTCGCATTTTTTTTTAATTTAAATAATGAAAAAAAAATTAAAAAACGGTTGAGCTATTCAACGGAAGTGTTAAGAATTACTCTCATGTACGGCTCGAGTGAAAATATTTAAAAGAACGCAAGTAGCAACAATTTTTTTTGCTCGACGGGCAGAAAGCGTCAAATTTTGGCCCGCTGCGCTAAACAAAATTGCCACTTTCTGCCTTCGTCGAGCAAAAAAATAGCATACACTCCTCGGGAAGTAAATAAGAAAGCCTCAGATCACATGTTTGTTGACCTCGGCTACAATTACGCCTCGGCCAACAATTACATGTGATCTGAGACATTTCTTACTTTACTTCCCTCGGTGTGTAATATACTATTTCCGTGCATGGAGTCAACTAAACCCAGTATGACCTCTAGATTATTTTAAAGAAGTGTGACCACTACGGGTTAGTTAAATTTTTTTCATAGAAATTGTTAAAAAATTTCTGTCAGTTTTTTTATTTTTAAATATTAAAAAATAAATTAATCACCTTATCATTTTTAGCATCAGGATGTCTGTCATCTTGCCGGGACTCTTTTCTCGTTAAAACAACGGAAGGAATCGTCACTACTAACTTGGGAACATCAGGAAGAGGAGCTGGTTGCTGCCAGGACTCATGAAGCTGCCTGGGATAGTAAGGATCGTATCTTTCTGGATCAAGGTAAGGAGTTTCATCAGGATTATCACCCCCAGGTTTTTTGTGATTAAAAATATGCTGCCTTTCCGCGTAGTGCGGTATCAGACCGTTGTCTTTCGGATTTACAGGAAAAGCGTCTTTGTTAAAAGGTGTCTGTTGGTCGTACATCTGCCGATAGTCCCAGGCGTTAATATAGCCGGGTCCGTAGTTGGGGACTTGAGGCAGAGGATACTGGACACCTTGCTGGGGATAAACCTGGTGCCAGGTTTTGGCCAGCTCGGGATTCCCGTACAAAGGTGGGTATTTATGATGAAGAGGATACTTGAGCTCGTGGGCCGGAACCGGAGGCTCTGGAGGCGGGGGAGGTGGTCTGGGCGGTCCGGCGACGGGGGGAGACGTGGGTTTTTCCGTCGGACACCCCAGGTCGCTGGCCTCGTCAGAGGCATCCGAACATTGGGGAATCCCGTCGCAGACGTTGTAAATTGCTATGCACTCGTGGGAGCTGCGACACTCGTACTGGTTTCGGCTGCATCCAGGCTTCATTGGTCGAGAAGTGGTCGGGATCGGTTTTATCACCACTGGAATTTCTGTCACTGGCTGGACTACTATTGACGCTGGCGTGAACGAGTATTCCAGCGGTCTCTCCACCATTTTTCTCAGGGACTTCAGCTCGTGTTCCTGTTGACTATGACGCATTTGCTCCTCCAAGTGCGTATGAGATCTGATGTTCAGATTCGTCAACACTGCGCTGCTGTAATTTACGTGGCTGGTAAATTTACATTTGAAGTCGTGAGGCGGCCCGCAGTGGAATAAATAACAGCTTCCCTGTTTCTGGGAAATGTTTACATTGTTAGTTTTTTTTTTTTTTTAATAATTTGTTTTGGTACAATGACTAAGTTGGGTCAAGGCTGGTGAAATTTTTTTTTATGACATCTTTAGAAAAAAATTGAGGAGAATTCATTTTTTATAAAGTAAAAAAATGAAAGAAAAAATTTATTACTCTAGTGTCATTTTTATAAAATTTTATTATTAAATTAATCTAAATTTTTTTTTAAAACGTCAATATTTAAGAAAGTATAGTGCAATTCAACAAAAGTCATTATTTAATTAAGCAAAATTTGAAAAAGGCCTTGATTTGAATTTGTGCCTTTTCTTGGTTTCATATCATTTTCTGATGATAAGTATTTAGGCTGCATTCGAAAATCCTCTATCTCTAGATACATAATTAAGAAATGACCTTGTATTCTTGTGAACTATTGACATTTTTAAAGATATAAGCTCATCCCGATGTTACACTCATCAAGACCTTTCATTTAAGTACCCACATCAATTTTTCATATATTTTATATATTTATATATATGAATATATGAAAAATATATCAAAAATGCATGTGGGTACTTAAATGAAAGCTCTTGATGAGTGTAACATCGAAATGAGCTTATATCCTTAAAATATATATTATATATATATATATGTATAGATGAAAAATATATCAAAAATGCATGTGGGTACTCAAATGAAAGCTTTTAATGAGTGTAACATCGGGATGAGCTTATATTTTTAAAAACGTCAATAATTAAGAAAGTACATTGTATTTAATTAAAGTTATTATTTAATAACGCAAAATTTTATTTATTTATAGTTCACAAGTTACAGCAGTCACATAGTGACTGCAAAGTTGCTAGTATTAATAAATTTCATACTAAACTATTGAAGAAATTTTTTTTATAATCAGAACTTTAAAAAACATTCTATTAATTATTATTTAAAAAAAATCTAGAAAAAATTATCCAATTATTTTAATCTCAGATAATTTTTTTATTTTTAATTAATTTTTTAAAATATTGATTAAATTTTTTAAATACTTATTGAGTTAAATTATGACTTAGAATTTTTTAAATTTTATTCTTGCAAATTTAAAAAATAACTAACAATTTAAAAAATTTACATACAACTATGTTCTCATTTTTTCTTACAATAAGAATTTTAATAAAAAAATTTTTCATGATTAATAAATCATGATTTTTTTTTTAATTTTCTTTTAATTGTTTTTTTAATAAATAATTTAGTTGTATCAAATATTATAAAACTATGTAACTACAATAATGAGATTTTATTTAATCCAATATTGAATAAAAAAATTATTCCGAATAAAATGAAGAAATAAAAACCTTTTCTTCAAAGACAAAAACATCGCACTCGTTGGTCTTGCAACAAAGTTTCAAACAATCTTGTCGGCTGTCCAGCTCGGCCTCCATCAGATACTTGGCCCCGAGAGCTAGTGAGTCTTGGGTCCGTATTATTTTATCCGTGTGGACCGCAAAACTGTCCAAGCAAATTTGCACATCGTCTTCTGAGAATTTTCCCGTTTGGACCAACAAATTTTCACTGTTTGCAAAATTTAATATCACTACTAATTTGATAAAAATACAAAAGTCTAAATAAACCATGACGATTGTGTTGTCGACGCCAATTTACTGACTTAGCGCGCAGGTCCCCGAGCATTAGGAACGATCAATAATCGCTTCTATAATCATCTGCTCCTCGAGCATATTTATATTTATATTTATAATTATATTATACATTTTTTAATTTATTTAACCAACAATTTTTTTAAATTCATGCTGGTAATTTTTTTTTAACTTGAAGTTGTCTTTTTAATATTAAAGAAGAAATACATAATTGATATATATTCAATAAATAATAAATAATTAAAAACAAGGTTCATTAATTGAGCATTTATTTAGTTATTTTTTTTATTAAATTGTTTAACAATATTTATAATTAATGATCAGATTTTTATAAATAAATTAAATTTTAATCATATATATTCTTCACACTCAATAATGTCAATTAAAAAAATTTTATCTGTATGAATAAATATTTATAGCTGTTAGATGAGTCGCTGAGAGATTAAATATTAAATAAATTATTCTCGCCATAATTTAAAATAATTAATCAATTGATCTGTAAAAAACTCAGTAGTAAAAGTCATTGTGTCGCTGACACAATGACAATCCCGATATAGTACTTTCAATTATCATGATTGCACATGCCCTTGAAGTAATTATGGGTGTAAAAATACAAACTGAATATTTAAAAAAATCTAATTAATATTTTCTGCTGACAATTGGCATTGACTCTTCATTATTTTATTGTCTATTAAATTTTAATTGCTTTTTCTTTAATTTATTTATAAAAATTTAACTATCTATTTTTTACACCTTTATAATTAAGTAATATTTTTTCAGTTAAATAAATAAATTAACAGTTAATTAATTTATTTTTTTTGAATTTTTAGCTTTTATTTCGACGCAATGTCATTTTATTCTTAGCTTATTTTTTTTTTTCAGTTTTCAGTCGATGAATTTTATTTTAAAAAAAATATTTCTTTTATTTTTTTTTGTTTTTTCCTTTTAATTATAAAAGTAAACAATTTTAAATATTATTTTTTTTATTTTCAGATAAATATTCCCCTAAAGTTAAAAAATTGTTATCAGCACCACTTTTCAATAATGAAAAAATTCTAAATGATTCATCTGAGGTAAGTTAAATGCTAGCACACTTGTGGTATGCAATTTTCAGTATAAATATAAAAAATTTTTAAGAATAAATGACATAAATTTAAAAACATCAATTATCCGATTAAAAAAAGCTGAAAATTTTTACCGAAGTACAAATATTCTTTTTAAAAAATATTTATTCTTTCTTCCTAAAAATTTTTCAGCTTTTTTTATACACAGAAAGAAAAATTTCTTGACTGGAGAACAAAATTCTTGACTCAAGAAAATTTTTAAGTAAAGATAAATATACTTCTATCTTTATATTTAATTTTTTGGAGCAAGAGAGAAATTTTCTCAAGACAGGAAAATTAACTTCTATCAAGAACTAAATTTTTTAGTGCAAGAGGCTTCTCAAAAAAAGATTTTCTTGACTTAAATAAATTTTCTTGGATCAAGATAAATATTTCTTAGAGCAAGAAAATTAATTTTGTTGGAATAAGTGAAATTTCTTGTGTCAAAAAAAAAAAATTTTTTTTCGCTCAAGAAAATAATTAGGAAGAAAAATATTTTCTTGGCTCAAGTGAATCTTTTTTTCTGTGTACGGGTAACACTTGATATTAATCAAAATTAATTACAAATATAAAACCTCTTATTTTTTTTAATTTTTTCTGCACACTTTAAACGCTTAAGCATTGGTGCTTTATTTTTTAACGCTATTTCAACATTTATCAATTTAAATATTCTCACAAACAAATAAAGTGTTCGTGGATTGCAGAGGTAGAAATAAAAAAATCCGACAAGAGAGCTTTTGTCAAAACTTATTTAAATTCAACTAATTAATTAGTCGTATTAATATTAATCGTAATACTATTAATAATAATAATAAAAAATAAAATAATAATAATAATAATAATAATAAACCACTAAAATAAATTGTTTTTATAAAAACTCACTCGAAAGTCTTAAAGTTAATCTTAAAATGAGAAGTTTGTAAAAATATAAAAGTTATTGAGCACAATGAGCATTTAGTTCACTTAAAATACACTCTTATAAAATAAAAATTAATAATAATAATGAACGGAAGTAAAAATATGTATAAGCCTAATTAAATAAAAAAATTACACTTCGACGATAGGCCTAGCATCCTCTGAATTATGACTCAATAAAATGTACGAATCCTTGACGACGAGGGTGCGATGCTGCCCATTTACGATGAACGATGAGCCTCTTCTTATTGTCTTTTTGCCGAGTTCGATGGCTTCTTGCGTTGTAAGGACGTTGGTGTACGCTTTTATCGTTATCGTACTGAGAACAACCATACCGACTAGAATAAGTCCGTACGTTATACACGGCACCGCGATGTCCGCGAAGGTCGTCGCCAGGTATATCCACCTCCTTATTGCGGGGGTTAGCTCATCGATTCCCTCCTCGATCCACATTATCGGGAATACTATGTCCGGAAAATCCTTAACTGCTGTTATGTCCGACTGTCTTTCTACTTTTAGGTTCAATTGCACTCGCACTTTTCCTTCGACAGGTACTCCTAGTTTCTGTGGGAAAAAAATTTTTTTTATTAATTTATTTAGTACTAAATTATTAAAGTATAATTAAGAAATGACCTTGTATCTCGTGAACTACTGACATTTTTAAAGATATTAGCTCACCCCGACATTACACTCATCAAGACCTTTCATTTGAGTACCCACATCAATTTTTCATATATTTATATATATTATATAATTATATATATTTATAAATGAAAAATATATCAAAAATGCATGTGGGTACTCAAATGAGAGCTCTTGATGAGTGTAACATCGGGATGAGCTTATATCGTTAAAAATGTCAATAATTAAGAAATGACCTTGTATCTTGTCAACTACTGACATTTTTAAAGATATAAGCTCACTCCGACATTACACTCATCGAGACCTTTCATTTGAGTACCCACATCAATTTTTCATATATTTATATATATATTATATATATGTATGTATATATGAAAAATATATCAAAATGCATGTGGGTACTCAAATGAGAGCTCTTGATGAGTGTAACATTGGGATGAGCTTATATCTTTAAAAACGTCAATAGTTAAGAAAGTACAGTGTAATTTAACAAAAGTCATTATTTAATAAAACAAAATTTTATTTATTTATAGTATACAAGTCACGGCAGTCACATAGTGACTGCAAGCTTGCTAGTATAAATAAAAATATTTTAATTTTAAAATAATTATTAAATTTAATGATTTTGTCAGTTTGATTTTTTATTTTATTATTTTTTTTAATAATAATAATAAATTTATTTTTTAAATTAATGTTAAAATATTCTTATTAAAAAATAATAATTAAATTCAATAATTTTGTTTTTTTTTTATTTTGAATAAAATAAATTTATTGAATAATAATATTTTTTTGTAAAAAAAAAAATGATAATTCATTTAAAATAAAAATAGTAATAATAATAATTAAAATAAAAATACTTACAGGTTGAATTTTAAAATAAGTTTCATGTAACTCTGGCACTGGTTTCAAGCCTACAACAGTATCTGTAAGCTTTTGATCAGCTTTATAAAAATGAGGAAACGATAAATACACTGGTGCGCCTAAAAAATAACAACAATATTAATAAAATTAATATTTATACTTATAATATTTTTCAGGATAAAACTTCAACTTAAGTACTGGATTTGGATTTTATTCACGAATAAATTTACCAGTAATGATTCTTACCAGTGAATTTATTAACCGAAACAACATCTTTAAATTTTTTTCATCGTTTCGTTTATAAATAAAACTGATTGGATAAGTCCGCAAAAAAGAAAAATAAGAAGAAATGAATTTGGTCAATGAACCTAAACTGGTCAAGATTTAAATAGAAGAAGGCAAAACAGAACTGGAGAAAATAAATAAATAAAGGATTGAATGACTCACTGTATTGACAAGGACTAATGTTCTGGAGGCCCTTGAGCGGACAACTGGTTGGATCGTCTGGACAGAAGCACTCATTGTCGGGCTTTTTAACACTTGGTGGGTCAAAAACGTCGTCTGTGGGTGTATAAAGATCTGCGTTTATGCCCGCCTTCTCGACAGGTCCTCGGTATTGAAGAGGTAGCACTCGACAGAGGTCCTTGTCCCAAACGTGGACTACGTCTGCACCTGTGCTGTCTCGAGGAGGAAAAAATGACCCTGTAGATAAACAAACAAACATTAGCTAAAAAACTGGCTTATCTACATTTTGAATAATCAAGTTATCATTTTTAATTCTGGGTCAAATATTGAAAATATGAAAAAATTACATCAGACCTTTTTTTTATAGAGAATTAAATTTCCTATAAAAAAAATCCTTATCAATTGCCCTATCTCACTTCCTTTCTTCAAAATTTGAATTTCAAGTTCAAAACTAAAGTTATAGAACTTATCGGTAATTTTTCAAAAGTTTTAAGTACTTCTTGTGGCTAAAATATTGAAGGTACAAAAAAATGATAAGTGATCTTTTTTATAAAAAATGTAATTCTCTACAAAAAAAGCCTATTCGGCCACAGCCGAGATGGGAGGTAGAATTCTTAAAAAAAAAAGTATAAACAACTAGAAAAGAAACTATTTTCATGTTTTTGTCCGAGAAATATGTGTACCGAATTTTGTTAGAATCTGTTGAGAATTCTTGATAAACTAACATATATCGACGTTTTAATTAGCAAATTGTCTAACTCCTAGAGAATCTTCCATTTGTACGATAAAACAATTAGTTCAAAATGTATTTTCACTTTAAAAAATCATTTAATATCTATTCAAGGTATAATATGTCGGTTTGGATCATTCAAATAATTTATAATTCAACTATTGTTACATCAAAATGTTAAAAAATCACCCTCTACAAAATAAGGAGAGACCAATTGCTAATTAGACCGCACGCATAAAAATTATTTGTTAGGACAACAAAAACAGGGATAACAAAAAAATATGCTGTGATAACAATTGAATTTACTTACAATAACAAATCAACTAGTTTATTTAACAAGATCAATTAAGTTGCAATAACAAATGAGCTTTTACTACTCTGAAGTTAATTTTGTTGTCTTAACAAAATCGCTTTGTTATTATAATAAATTTTTTTTGTTGGAATAACAAAATAGTTTTTTTATCAATAAAATTTGTTGCTTGAACAAGCTATTCCGTCGCTTTAACAAATCGATTTGTTACTTCAACAAAACTATTTTTTTTTTAAATTGAAAGATTCGGTTACAATAACAAAATAATTTTGCTGAGTGAACATATGAATTACTTATTATAACCTATGTGTTTGTTAACACAACATATTATTTGTTATCCCTATATCAACATAACAATTTGTTGACACAACTTATTTTTTGTTGCTCTAACAAAACGTAATTTTTACTATTTTAATCATTTTGAAGAGCTACTATATTTCTGAACTAATTGAAAGATTTCGCTTATTTTAAGGCTCATGCCAGCTAATTGTCCAAGGAATCTGTATACTAAGTTTCGTTAGGATCTGTTGAGAATTCTTGATAGAATAACATTCATAAGTCGGTTGTACTACACATTGCTTGAAAATGGTTTAATATAACTTTTAACTTTGATAAAATAACTAAAAATGGTCAAAATGTCGATGTTATATACATTTAATTGAAGGTAATTTTATGAGCTTTCACACAAATTTTTCAAAAATTAGCTATCTCTTTTCTATTAAAAGTTATACATCAATGAAGTCACCGAAAATGTGATTTTCATTAGTTTGAAAATTTTAAATGGCCGCCATTTCTAAACTAATTGACGGATTTCGCTCATCTTCGAAATCATTCAAGGTTATTGTCCAAATAATGTGTGTACTAAGTTTCATCTAAATCCGTTGAAAATTGTAGACGCGATCGTGTTCACAAGCCGCGTTAAATTACATATCGATGGTCTAATTAGAAATTTGTCTAACTCCTTATTTTTTAGAGGGTGATTTCTTTAACATTTTGATATAGCCATAATCGAATTATAAATTATTTGAATGATTCAAACCTAAATATTATATCTCCATTAGATAATAATGATATTAAATGGTTTTTTAAAGTGATAATAAATTTTTAACTAATTGTTTTTTTCGTACAAATAGAAGATTCGTTAAAATGGAGTTAAACAATTTGCTAATTAGAACGTCGATATATATATATTTATAAATTTTGAGCCTTACTCGAATATATAAGAGATAAAATGACAAAATTCCGTGTGAATTCTGACACAAGGGCCAATGCAATAGATAGATTTCTACGAAAAAATCCTTATCAATTTTACCCTATCTTTTATCCTTGAGCCAGAACACGCAAATTTTTAATAACTTATCAAGTTTTAAAATAATTTTTAATTACCTTCTGAAGCTGTTATCGAATTACAGGGCTCATCTTCCCAATACGGAAGCCGATCTAGGCCGTTCAACTTATTAATAAGCCCAAACTGTTTCATATCAGTATGCCCAGTGTAAATTGTCGACACCTCATCCAGCGTTCCATTTCTCTGCAAGTAAAAAAAAAATTCAATCATTTTATTAATGAAAAGTAATAAATATTAATCAAACATTTTTATGTTCTACTTGGCACGGCAATTAATTGCTCAGTGATTAATTCATCTGTTCGCACCTAATAAATTACAAACTTTATTAGTTGCTCAGAAACTAACGGTAATATAAGTCTAATCAGTAGCAAGAAGAAACAAGTTTGATTTTAAAGATAATTGAATTACAACAATTTTAATTAATAATTTAATTTTCAGTGGAGACTTACGGCAAGAAGAAGCCCCATCTGATGCATCGGTCGCCGCGCTTTTGGAAAAAATCGGTGCGCTATGCTCACCAGTGGATCGTCATATCCGAAGACCAATTGTTGTGCTGTGACAGGAACAAAAGGCTTTTGATTCAGTCCACTTATGAACATTGATAGTCCGAAGTTTAGGAACCTTGGCAAACTCTTACTTTGTGTCGTCAATGTCTGTTTATAAAATTAAGGTATTGTTTAAAAATTTTTTATTACAATTTTTTTAACTTTTTTAACAAATTAACTTATAATTTTTTTTTAATTTTTACATGTGTAATTTTTTTTAATAATAATTTAATTGTTATAAAAATTTTAAAAATTGTAAGATACTTGTTAATTTTAAAATAATTTATTTATAATTAATACGGGAAGTTTTTTGATTTAATCTTTGGCACTTACGAGAAGCGGAATATTTGGTACTAAAACTCGCAAGTCCTTGTCTTTAGACAATTCCGGTACGAAGTTCAAGATCTTTTTGTGTTGATATGATACTGTGCCGTTGTTGTGAAATACTATGTTTACTTTTTCCATGTCTTCTCTGTAATTAAAAAAAATTATTTAAAAATTTTTAATTTAAAAAAAATTCTAAATTTACTAAAATTCAATTATTTTATTGAAGGAAAATTTTATTTTGAATATAAAAATTAATTTAATTAAAAGTAGGGAGAAACAGGAAATAAAAACATAATTTTTATTGAAAATATTTTCAACAAAAAATTATTTTTATTAGAATAAAAAATTAATTTTAAATAATTGATAATTATAATTAAAAAAAAATTAATTTTAAATTATTGATAATTATAGTTTAAAAAAAATTTCAAATTCACTAAAATTTAATTATTTTATTGAATAAAATTTATATTTTTAACATAAAAATTAATTATTTTAAAATTAAGCATGAAACAGGAAATAAAAACAATAATTTTTATTTAAAATATTTTCTACAAGAAGAAATAATTTTTATTGGCATAAAAAATTAATTTTAAATAATTGATAATTATAGATAAAAAAAATTCCAAATTCAATTATTTTATTGAATAAAAATTTTTAATATAAAAATTAATTCAATAAAAATTAGAGACAAAACAGGAAATAAAAACATAATTTTTATTTGAAATATTTTCTACAAGAAGAAATAACTTTTATTAGCATAAAAAATTAATTTTAAATAATTATAGTTATGATTTTTAATGAAAAAAAAAAAAATGACTGTAAATTCTACGGTAGAGATGTTTTAGATATACTCATAAATAATAAATGAGAAATTAATTATATCACTGACCTTAAACTCAACCAAGAACAATTAAAGTTACATTAATAATTGCAGAATAAAAAATCGCGTGCAGCCTTTTAATTGTTGAGTGAATAATTGTTAATTATGTTAAATGGTAATGAATTATACAGTCAAGTAAAAGATGACTAAAAATTGATAATTAGGTCACTAAAATATTGAATAACTTATATAAAATTATTTTCTTTTTTATGTAATTTTATTTTATTGTATAAATACTCGTTTATAAGCTGAATAATTAGCGACCTAGAGAAGGTCGTATATTTTCTCGAGAAAGTACCGCAGATTCGACACGGCAGATGAACGACAAGTTACTGGCTGCAATCTCCGTAATATAATTGTTGGCTTATGATTAAGCGTTAAGTTATTTTTATATAATATTACTTAGCTAAATTGCTTGGAGCGTATGAGCTACTGCCGTGATATTTGATCATTATATTGTTGAGAAAGCATCAATTTAGCCAACTGATTTTTCATTATTGTATTATTTATTTATAGTCGAGAAACTAGGTGAATATCATTAACATTGACGCTTATAGAATCTCATTTATTATTTTTAATGTGACTATTTAATTGTGAAATTTATTTATTAAAATATTTAAATTGTAAAAATTTATTGTAATAAGAAAAATTAATTTGATTTAAGAAAAAAAATTTTAAATAATGAAAAAAAATTTTTATTTAATTTTTATTTGATTAAAATTTTTTTTTTAATTTAATTTAAAATAATTAAACTTTAAAAAATGATTTTAGTTAAAACAAAAGTTTGTTTTAATCAAAATAATTTTTTTTAACTTAATTGTTTAAATAATAAATGAGAAATTAATTATATCACTGACCTTAAACTCAACCAAGAACAATTAAAGTTACATTAATAATTGCAGAATAAAAAATCGCGTGCAGCCTTTTAATTGTTGAGTGAATAATTGTTAATTATGTTAAATGGTAATGAATTATACAGTCAAGTAAAAGATGACTAAAAATTGATAATTAGGTCACTAAAATATTGAATAACTTATATAAAATTATTTTCTTTTTTATGTAATTTTATTTTATTGTATAAATACTCGTTTATAAGCTGAATAATTAGCGACCTAGAGAAGGTCGTATATTTTCTCGAGAAAGTACCGCAGATTCGACACGGCAGATGAACGACAAGTTACTGGCTGCAATCTCCGTAATATAATTGTTGGCTTATGATTAAGCGTTAAGTTATTTTTATATAATATTACTTAGCTAAATTGCTTGGAGCGTATGAGCTACTGCCGTGATATTTGATCATTATATTGTTGAGAAAGCATCAATTTAGCCAACTGATTTTTCATTATTGTATTATTTATTTATAGTCGAGAAACTAGGTGAATATCATTAACATTGACGCTTATAGAATCTCATTTATTATTTTTAATGTGACTATTTAATTGTGAAATTTATTTATTAAAATATTTAAATTGTAAAAATTTATTGTAATAAGAAAAATTAATTTGATTTAAGAAAAAAAATTTTAAATAATGAAAAAAAAATTTTTATTTAATTTTATTTGATTAAAATTTTTTTTTTAATTTAATTTAAAATAATTAAACTTTAAAAAATGATTTTAGTTAAAACAAAAGTTTGTTTTAATCAAAATAATTTTTTTTAACTTAATTGTTTAAAAAAAAAATTTTTTTTAGGCATGATAATTTTTTTCTTATTTAAGAAATATGTTTTTTTAATCAATTAATGTTTTTTTTTTTAAAGTAATTGATTAAAAAAAAATTTTTTTTTAATTTAATTAAAAATAATTAAGCTTTAAAAAATTATTTTAGTTAAAAAAAAAAAAAACACTTTTTTGATCAAAATTAATTTTTTTTAATTTAATTGTTTCAAAAAAAATTTTTTTTTAGTCAAAATAATTTTTTTAAACCAACTAGATTTTTTTTAGAGTAATTTAAAAATTTAAAAGTACCAATTAAAGATAAAATATTAATATCCATAGATTACGAAACTTAAGAGATGAATTATAGCAAAATTAAATGAATAAGTATTAATTAAAATTTTCTAAAGATTGTTTAATCATCCATAATATAAAAATGATAATCACTCTCATGCATCTTATGCGTTAAATTAATAAAGAGGAGAACGAATGTTTATCTAATATCTGTTTCTCCAATTAGCCAATAACAGAGGTACTTATAAGTATATATGGTTGTAAATAATAGGCTTATATATAATAATATAATCTTTCGTGTGATTTGATCGGTTCGATACACAAGATTGAATCATAGGCCATTATTACATGAGACTATTACACAGTGTTGCATACTTTTGAAGATGTAATAGCTCTCGTAACACATAGCACAAGTACGCGTTTAACTTATTCGCGAGTCAGCATCGACCTGTACCACCAACTTCCGTATTATATGCTAGAAAGTAAAGTATTTGCATACCCACCGCAACCACAATAGGAGTTAATATTTTATTTAATAGTCTATTTAAATAAGTCATTCTCATTTCGTTTTATTGCGCCTGTAATTATCCTAAATCACCGCAATTGTCTCACCCATTTTTCCGGCTAAGCAATCAAGAACAATGAGCGAGCTTTGCAAGGATTTAGTGAAGCAACCAGCCAGGTTTAAGATAATTAAAACGATTCTTTTTAATAATTAATATAACTTATATTATATAAAATTGTGCAATGGAAATAGTAAACAGTGCAATAAATTTGTCAGAGGGCAACTTTTACTTTTTTATCTTGAATTGTCTTCTCATAAGCAAGAACAATGTGAAAGTGATATATGAGCGCTATTTTTTTTCCCTAATCGCGGTATCAAAAAACGGCCACGTACTCGTTAAAAATTTTATCTCAAAATTTCATCGTTTTTTTTTAGGAATAAAGAAATAAAACGCCGACTCATACTTTCGGATTGTGCAATGTAATAATTTATTTATTTTTTTTTAGGAGGATAGTTGCGGTTAATGTCACGCATGGAAGCTCGATATTGCTATTTTGACATGTGGATTATTTTTATAAAACAATGAGTTGTGACGGCGAAATTTGAAAGCTATTTTATTTAAATAACATACTGCTGGTTGAATTGTAATGCAATTATTTAAACGTAAATTGTTTAAATAGAAAGTATTGGAACAACGAACACCGAGTGAGTATATATGCACTTAACCCTGTGTTATTTATTATTAGATAATCAACTTATTGGGTCAACGTGCTACTATAAAAGTAAATAGTTAAATATTAATATTTATTTACTGATTTATTAAAATTATATTTGAATTATGAGACATATGATTATTTTTTTAGCATATAAATTAATGCAAGAAAAATTTATTTTTTAAATTATAAATCCAATTTTTTTTTTATTATTTTCTAATTATACTTTATTTTTTATAAAAATTAATTTTGCCGATAGTTGATAATTTTTTTAACAAATAAATTATGGCAAAAAAATTGACATGTAGAAATTAAAAAAAAAAAAAAAAATGCAATTTTTTTTAAATAATTTTTTGGAAAAAATTTTTCTCATTAATTTTGACAAGTGTCACAAAAAATTATCAAATTTATGAATAATTTCTTATGCAAAATTTTGATAATATAAATTATTAATAATTAATATTAATAATGATAGTAAATTTAACAAACATCTAAAAATTTTAAAGATTTTTATAACAATTAAATTATACTAGCAACCTTGCAGTCAAAAATTACTTTTGTTAAATTGCACTGTACTTTCTTAACTATTGACGTCTTCAAAGATATAAGCTCATCCCGATGTTACACTCATCAAGAGCTTTCATTTGAGTACCCACATGGATTTTGATATATTTTTCATATATACATATATATAATATATATTTTAAGGATATAAGTTCATCCTGATGTTACACTCATCAAAAGCTTTCATTTGACTACCCACATGCATTTTGATATATTTTTCATATATACATATATATAATATATATAAATATATGAAAAATATATCAAAATGCATGTGGGTACTCAAATGAAAGGTCTTGATGAGTGAAACATCGGGATGAGCTTATATCTTTAAAAATGTCGATAGTTCACGAGATATAAGGTCATTTCTTAATAATGTATCGAGAGATGAAGCATTTTCGAATGCAGCCTAAATACTTATCATAATAAATTGACTATCGGTGAGAATGAAATGAAATTTTGAAAAGGCACAAATTCAAGTCAAGACCTTTGCAATGAAACTAAATTCCTCTGAAAAAATCCGATTTTATCATACTACTATCCTGGACACAAAATTTTTCTTATTCTCTCAATAATATAGATAAAAAAAAAATTCATTAAAAAAATTCCACACATAGAAATTTTAAAAAATTCTAAGTGTGAATTTTTTAAAAATATTTTTTTCTATAAAAATTAATTGCTTCTAAAAATTTCAAGAAAAGTCGGACGTCTGCAAATTTCAGTATCATATATATTAATAAAAAAAAAATAAATATAAAATTTACTAAAACAATTTTAAAACACGGAAGAGAAAAGCCGACACGCGAACATCATCGACAAGTGGTCTTAGCTTTAGAAATTCACGTCAATTTTTTTTATAGCGGAAAAACAGAATTGTACGTACATATATATTAATATATCAATTTATATAACTTTTTGTTTGATTTTAGCTCAATCCTCGTTTTGTAAATAAACCACCTTGTCCAGGATAATGTTGACGTAAATCTTACGTACGGGAAGTCGACAGCTCCATTTATAAGAGGCCTAACCGCATTACATGTGCTACATGATACATAATATAACGATATCAAGGTGGGATAATAAATATAATTCCTAGTGCTGGTGCTAGGGATGATTGCCCAGGCGTTGGACGTAAGTACATACCACATATCACAGTAATAATATAATGTAATACAAGAATACTCTCACTTTGAAACTTAGATCCAACTTCTGGACTTTACTCTTGTACAAAGAAGATTATTACTTTCATTTACAATTAGATATTATTACTGCTACTTTTTATTATTTTTACGACTTAGCTAATTGCGTTATGTCATCCTCAAATTTATTTTCTCAATTAATGAGCCGATTTTTCCGAGATTCATTTGAATCAAGGCTATTAATTGAACTTTTTATGTTATGGTAGTAAGTCTAGACGATCAATAAAAATTTTTATTGTGAAAAAAATAAAACACAAGGTAAATAAGAAGAGGAACAAGCGATGCGTTAGATATAAACAGAGTTGACGTATTAAATAACCCTGGGAATGCCCCGAGCCGTAGCTCAGTCTATTACAATAATTTTAATATTGTGGACATTATGAAGAGGTAATTTGAATAGTCAGATTCAATTACACTAGCTTTCAATTATTCTTATTATTTATGTTATTGTTATATTTAAATTGCGCGACCTTATTTACGGATTCATATTTTTATATTATAGCACGGAAATTTTTTTTGTTTTTATTTTACATTTTTACGCGAGGCTATTTAACAAGTTAACATATATAATAGGTTTATGAGAATTGAAGATATAAATTTAAGAGGGTCGAGTGATAAATTTAATACAAAGCGAGAAATATCTTCACGTACTTGGAGATAGTTGTAGTCTTTCATCGCTGATTTATTTTTATGAAATTTTTTTTTTGTTTTTTCTATCCAGATTTTCTTTAATTTTTATTTTGTTTATTAAATTTAAAAAAAATTTTTTTTTACTCAAATTTTAACAATAATTTTTTATTAATATTTTGGATTAATTAAAAATAATTAATATTAAAATTAATATTGCTTCAAATATTAAAAAGGCCATTCAGCAACCGAAATGGAAGTAGATTTAATAATGAATAAAATAAAACAAAAACTACTAGGGTTGTATACAAAAAAAAAATATGCTTACGTACATAAAGTACATTGTTAAAACGCCTGAAATATTTTATATCTGAAATTATCAATAGCCCTTACAATTTTGATCCGTGTATATTCATTATGATTAAAATAGTAACTTTCAAATTATTAATAAATTAATTATCTACTATAAAACGAATGCAAAAGTAAAATTTCATTAGATAGACAGAGAGAGTAGATAATTTTTAGCCTATACCGATGGTTAGATATGCTAATTAAAACTCATTTATTAAGTTTTCAGATGCAATCTACAAATATTGTACAAATTATCGCATTTAATAATTATTTTGCAAAGAAACAGTGATAGTACCAATTTTTGAATATTTTGAAAAATTCAAATTGCTGACCTATATACACTGAAAAAAAAATTAACTTTATTCAAGAGAAAAATTCTTGAATCAAGAAAATAATTTTGAAGAGTTTCACTGTCTTGAATCGAGGCGAAAAATTCTTCAATTAAGTAAAATTTACTTAAACCAAGAAAAATTTTTTAGATAAAGAATGTTTCTACTCAAATCAAGAAGATAAAATTCTTCAAAATTATTTACTTGATTCAAGTAAATTTTTTTTTTCTGTCTACTATTTAATTAAAAGAAAATGAAAAAAAAAGTATGCAAATTAAAGCTTATTTCATAAGCTTTCAGATACAATTTACAGAAATTTAATAGGATATTGCGTGAAGATGGTATTGTGCGAAAAATGAGTAAAAGCGATGATTTTGGAGATTTTTGAAAATTTTTGAATTGCTGTCATTCCTAAACTATTTAATTTAGGAAAAAAAAAATAAACAACTAAATAAAAGCTTATTTATCAAGCTTTCACATGCCATTTATAGAAATTTAATAGGATATTGCGTTTAATTGTTATTGCGCTGAAAAACAGTAGAAGTGAAAATTTTTGAATTGCTCTCATTTTTAAACTAATCGACCGATTTAGCTCATCTTCGAACTTAACCTTGGAAATCGTCCTAAGAATAAGTATGTGACGTTTTATTGAGATCGATCCGTATAGAATTGCGGAAGTTAGAGAAGAGACAAAGCCGTTTATATCGTATGCATATATACATAAACTTTTAAACCATACACTGAGAAAAAAAAAATACGTTTATTAAAAAAATTTTCTTGACAAGAATTCATGCTCTTGAAAATTTTCAAGAATATATATTCTTAGTTCAAGAACTTATTAAATTGATTGAAATAATTTTTACTTAATTTAAATAAAGCTATTCTCTTGTTTATCTACTATTCAAAGATAAATATTGATGCTCTTTTCTTCAGAAATCAATAATTAATAATAATAGAATATTTGATCACCATCGAATTTCTTGAACCAAGAAATTGTTAATTGAGTAAAAGTATTTTTTTTCTCAGTATATGCATTTTCTGAATCCGCTTGAAGAGCTGAGTCGAAATAAAACAAAATTTTTCAAAAGTTCCGTCATGAGGATCAATGCAATAGTTAGATTTCTATGAAATCTACTAAAAAATAAGTTAATTAATAAAAAAAAAAAATAACTTACCTATAAACAAATGGTCCGACTTCTTGAAGTTTTGGTTTTTCATTTAAACTTAAAAAGGTATCAGCATTCGTAACATTGAATATATAAACTTTGGTAAGTCTAACAACTCCGGGTTTCTGCCAATATTGAAACGAAAGTGAGCCATTCCATAGCCTTAATTGCTGTAACAAATCAAAATCACCTCGTTAAATAATTACCTCATCTTAATTAAATAAATTACCGACATTAGCGTCATCCCGCTACTGATTTCGCGATATTAAAAAATTGAAATCCTATCGAAACAATAATGACTAATTTCATAAGAGATAAAATATATTTTTTTATCATATGCAATGTGAAAGTTCCGGTGAACAAATGTTATAGGAATATTATTATATATCGTAATAAATCTAAACTATAAATCATAGTCTAAATATCCTTTCACTGATTTATTTATCAGTGTTTGTTGATTGATAATTATCTTACGGTTGATTATAGTTTATTTATTGACTATTGTGATTGTTACTTATTTCAATTGATTCACATTTTTTATGAAATATTTACACAATTAATAATAATTGTTATTTTAAATGGAAAATTTTTTTTTTATTGAAAATAACAATTTTTTTGATGAATTTTAAACAATTTAAGGATAATTAAATTAAACGGAGTCGTAAACTTTAAAATTATGAGGGAAAAAAATTTTATCAGTTAATAATATATACTTACTCTTAAAATAACGTAATCAACCCAAGGTATACTACTGAGAATAATACCGATTGCCAACGCCAGAAGCCCGAATAGAATAGCGGCTATTCTACCTGTAAGCAAAAAATTAAAATTAAGTTTATGTTTTATGTACTAAATAACGTTTAATGTTTCTTTATGGCACACATTTATACAATTAATGACCGTTGCAAAATACTAACATACTCTCGAATGAAAAATGATACTTAGTATTAATGATAATTGTTATTGTTTGTATATTAATATCATATAAATTTTTTTTCTTCTTTCAAAAAAAATTTAAAGAATTTTATTAAAAACTTTTTTGGGATTTAAATTAAAATTTCGGTGAATTTTATGGATAGGACATTAATTCCTCTACAAAAAAAGTCTCATCATTTTTTTATATCTTCAATATGTTAGCCACAAGAAGTACTTTAAACTTTTGAAAATATTATTGATGCTATAATTTTAGTTTTTAAATTTTTAATTCCAATTTTGGAAAAAGGGAGCGAGATAGGGCCAAATTGACTGACCTTTTTTTGTAGGAAATTAAATTCTCTATAAAAAAATAGTCTGAAATGATTTTTTTATATTTTCAATATTCCACCCGGAATTTCAAATCGAAGTTTGAATTTTTAAAACTCAAATAAACTAGTTTTTTTTTATTTCCTAATAATAATTTTAAAAAATACATTAATAATATTAAAAAAATTTTCGGGGGCCTGAAGGAAGACCGAGTTTGTGTTGGCCTAAGTAAAAATTTTTCTTAAAATTCTATTCTTGGTGGAAGTAATTTTTTCTTAATTCAAATTATCATAAATACTTGATACAATAAATTTTTATATTCGATCAAGATTTTTAGATACTTTAGAAAAGCAGCGCCACCTACTTTAGTTAAGAAAAAAATTTTCTCACCTTGAGAAAATTTTTCTCTTGAATATTTGATACCTATTTTATATTATTTTACCATGCAATTATACATATTAAATAAAAAAAAATGATTCAATATTATTTGATCTTCCCAATTGACATGTTAATCAACAAAAACATTAATGAAAATTTACTTCTATCTTTATATTTAATTTTTTGGAACAAGAGAAAAATTTTCTCAAGACAAGAAAATTTACTTTCATCAAGAACTAAATTTTTTGGCGCAAGAGGCTGAATTTTCTCAAAACAAGATTTTTTTGACTTAAATAAATTTTCTTGGATCAACATACGTATTTCTCAAAGCAAGAGAATTAATTTTGTTAGAATAAGTGAAATTTCTTGTCAAAAAAAAATTGTTTTTCGCTCAAGAAAATAATTAGGAAGAAAAATATTTTCTTGGTTCAAGTGAACCTTTTTTCTGTGTATAACTTTAGTTTTTGACCTTTAAATTCAAATTTTTTAAAAAGAAAGGGAGATAGGGCAAAATTGACACACTTTTTTCGTAGGAAAATAAATTCTCTATAAAAAAGGTCTGATATGATTTTTTTATATTTTCAATATTTCACCCAGAATTTTGAATATTTAAAATTCAAATAAACTAGTATTTTATTTCTTAATAATAATTTAAAAAAATATATTAATAATATTAAAAGAGAAGGGTAATAGTAATCGTCCTCAACATATTAAATAGTTTTATTTGTAGAACGTTAGAAGACTTTAGCAATAGAAGCCAACCATTCATGAGTTATTGAGATTCGACACTCGTTTATTATCTATAATTTCAATGTAATAACGACGACAAAAGAAAAAGAGATGTCACTTAGCTTTTTATTTATTTTTTTCATTACGAAATCGTTTGAACTTTCAACTATTACTACATTATTCCTGCGATTCTATAGCTTATTTGCATAAAAAGTTATATTTATTTATCTTTAATAATTTAAAGCCCACGTTCTTAAATAAATTTATATTTTATTATTTCTTGTTCTTACAGAAATTCAAAATTAGTGATATATATAATTAAAAAAATTTTTTAATATCAAAAAATAAATATATAATTTGCTCTAGTACTTAAATAAAAAAATTTAATATAATTTTTTTTTTCTATTGAGATACACCGGAAACTTACGGAGAAATGTTGAGGAAATAACTCTGAGAAATCAAAGGTATAATTTTCTCAACTTAAACTCCGTACGTGCACGATAAAGAAACATAAGTAATTTTGATCAAACGTATACTTGCTTCTATATATATATATATATATTTGCTTGATAATTTAGAGTCCAATATTATTAAACTTAAATCGTTGATGCTTACGTCTAATTTATAATTTAAATTTGTAATATTAGAAGCAGCAAAGATAATTAGGGACCTTGAAGTTTGTTCCGGGAAATTTGGATGTCAACGACTCAAAATAAAATAAATAATGGAGTAAAAATAAAAAACAATAATTAATAATTTAATTATAGTGACTAACGCACTAATATTCTGGGTAGTGACATTGAAGATGAAAGCAAAAGTATACGTAATATATAATAATTTATGACGTAATTTAAAAACCAAGTAAAACAAGTTACAGCAGTTCTTTATAATTCAGAGGAATGAGGATTTTTATTTTATTTATTTTAAAATCAGTTGAAGAATTTTATTTTTTTTTTTTCGTGCGAACTATAAAGGTAAATTGCATCGATTTGCCGGAGTGATTAGGAAGAAAGTTAGATTAGAAAACGTAATAGTTACGAGAAAGCGTGTGTTAATTATTTTAAGAAAATTATATATTTTTTAAGGACGAACGGTAATAGGTTATCCGTATAGAAAATAATAATTAGTTGGAATTATTTATATTTTTTTGGAGTGATCTTGAAGCTTCAAACTTTTTATAAATGTTATAATTTATAGTTATTATTGATCTTGTTTTTGAAAAAAATTTAAGCCAGAATTTTGGAGATATGAAAAAATCATAAGAGACCTTTTTTGTAGGAACTTTAATTTCCTATCGACAAGGTTCTGATAAATTTTTCTAAATCTCGCGACCTTTTGCCAAAATTTTAATTTAAACTTCAAAAAAATTTTTAATAAAATTTTCAATGTTTTTTTTTAAAGAAGGAAAATTTTAATTATAATTTCTGGCTCAAATTTTTGAGATACAAAAAAATCATAAGACTTTGTAGGAAATTTAATTTCCTTTCAATAAAGTCCTTACAAATTTTCAATATCTCACATCCTTTCTTCAAAATTTTAATTTAAACTCCCAAAAAAATTTTTGATAAAATTTTCAATATCTTTTTTGAAAGAAGGAAAATTTAAATTTCTATTTTTAGCTCAAATTTTGGAGATACCAAAAAATTACAGGACCTTTTTTATAGAGAATTAAATTTCCTTTCAATAAGGTCCTTCCAAATTTTCAATACCTTGCATTCTTTTGCCAAAATTTTAATTTAAACTCCAAAAAAATTTTTAATATTTTTTTTAAAACAAGAAAAGTTTAAATTTCAATTTTTGGCTCAAATTTTGGAGAAAAAAATCATTAGAGACCTTTTTTGTAGAGAGTTAAATTTCCTTTCAATAGATCCTTATAAATTTTCAATATCTCGCATCCTTTCACCAAAATTTTAATTTAAACTCCAAAAAATTTTTTAATAAAATTTTCAATATTTTTTTTCAAAGAAGAAATGTTTAAATTTCAATTTCTAGCTTAAATTTTTGAGAAAAAAATCTTAAGAGACTTTTTTTGTAGAGAATTAAATCGCCTTTCAATAAGGAACATCAATTTTTCGATATCTCGCATTCTTTAGCCGAAATAATAATTTAAACTCCAAAAAAATTTCAATATACCAATCCTCTTGTATTTTATATTCTACTAAAATTTTTTTACCAAAGTAATTAATAAAAACCCACGAAGTGATAATAAAAAATTGAATAAAAATTTCGGACCGCAGAACCCGTTACTTGTTTATTTTTGCACTGGATATCAATAAGCCTACGGTTATTTTAGAGTCAAAAGCAGACGCATCAGATAATAGTTGCTGTTATACCGCGATGACCTACTAGCGCACTTGATTCCCATTCTCACATCCTACTTCGGTCCATTACACGTCAATTAACAATTTTATTAAATAAATAATAAAAATATTCACAGACTTATAATATCAGCTATCAATTGCGTTAAGTACTTTTCATTCATGAATAAATTGAGTAATAATTTGTCGTAAAATAAAATTATTGAATACAAAAAAACAATATAAATCCTCCGAGATCTTGACCCAAATATTTTATCGCTCAGGATAATGTCCTGGAGAAAATAAAACCAAAATTGGGTCAGTCGTTGCATAAGATGTCGCTCTACTCGTTATCCGTAACACACTCATTGCTCGTGGCCATAATCATAATCAAAATAGTGTCCAGCTAACTCGAGTTTCAAATCTGGACTTGTAAAATAAAATTCCCTACCTGCAGTTGAGATTAAAGATGTAATTTTAATGTTACTGCAACTAAAACTTACTATTTAATATATATTTATATACTGACTACACACAAGTGGAGTCATTACTCGACAGGAAAATTGCGCAATCGCACACTGATCTCTCCTTTTGCGTTCTGTCCCATTGGCAAATCGCAGCATTTATTTCTTAATCCGGCTGCGGGACTGAATTAACATCTTCAAATAAAGATTCTGGTTTAATATAAGCCGAATTTTATAAATAAATTCATCGGGTAATTACGATGAGCTGTCAATCAAAAGCGGAAAAGTTTTTGTTTAAATAATTATTATAATAACGGGCGCGTTTTTTTTGGCAACGGGAATCCCAGATAAATTCGGTTAAGTTAAACTTTGTCCGGTAAATTTGACCGTGAATTATAAATTGTAACAATAAAGAGAAAAAAATGAAAATAATAGATGATTGATGGTTTCATGGGTAAAAAAATCAATTGTTGCGCCTAGCTTCGAGATTAAATCATAGCTGTAATGCTTTTATTGCGATCTTCTGACATTTCTTGGCTGTGCCATTGACCCTCTCACCTGTCTCGCGTTGTAGATCTTTGGTGATTGGAATATCGAATCGTTTATGAATATTTTTTTTTTTTTATTCATTTTCTTTTTTTAAAGTTTTTTAATTGGTAAAAATTACTTTTTTATCGAGTTGTTAATTATTTAATAAATGTCAAAATTAATTTAAATAATTTTACATTTAAAAATTTTAATTTATTTTTAAATTACCGTAAAAAAAATAGTAAAATTTTTTTAGAAACTTAAAAAAATTAATTTTTAATTTTTAATAATGATAATAATAAATTATCATTATTATAAACTTCAAAAATTAAACTATAATTTTTATAGTTTATAATTGTTTAAAATATAATTTTTAAAAATATTTAAAAATATATATTAAATTAATTTATTGTTAAAATTTGATTTTATAAATTTATCATTAAAATTTTTTTAGAAGCTTAAAAAATTATCATTATCATTATTATACATTTAAAAAATTAAACTATAATTTTTATAGTTTATAATTATTTAAAATATAATTTCTAAAAATATTTAAAAAAATATATTAAATTAATTTATTATTAAAATTTAAGTTTATAAATTTATTATTAAAATTTTTTTAGAAACTTAAAAAATTATTATTATTATTATTATAAATTTCAAAAATTGAATAATAATTTTTATAGTTTATAATTATTTAAAATATAATTTTTAAAAATGTTTTAAAAAATATATTATTAAAATTTAATTTAATAAATTTATTATTCAAATTTTTTTAGATACAAAAAATTATTATTATTCTTATAAACTTCAAAAATTAAACTATAATTTTGTAGTCTTTCAAAAATTTTCTAAAAACTAAAATCTGCTTTTTTTTTTTAATAAATTTTCACTAATTATTTTTTAAATAAATTTCTTATTTATTTTCCAGAAAAAAAATAAAAAAAAAAATAAAATATTTATTATTTCCCCGAACGATTATAAATTCATAACTTTCATAATTAACTAACTGACTTATATAACAATTCAATAAACTGCCCACCTATTCTCAGGATTTTCTCCTTATGCAAAAAACTATAAAAAAAAAAAACCCAAAAGTTACCGATACAAAGTACAAAGTTAACTTGATCCTCAACAATTCATAACCTTGACGATAAAGAGGCAAATTGGGTAGTATACTTCCCAGGAAAACCGTAAAAAACCGAAATAATAATACAAATTAGATAGAATATTAAAAAAAAATTTACTAGCACGAGATGAATGCGGAAATAAGAGGACATTTAACTGGGAATGATTCTAGGGAGACGTACGAGGATAAACCGCGAAAGACGAAGGTGAATATGCCGCAAATAATAGCTTTAATCCTGTCTCTTGAGCTATAGAGATGTAAAACATACTCTGCAGACAAAGTGAGAGATGAGAGATGGGATGACTGAAGAAGCAAATAAACGCTAGCAGATAGTTAATGATCTCCGTGTCCCGTTATACGATTTATGAGTTTTAGAAAATGCATCTGATGGCTGCTCACATGAGTTCATATCAGCTTACTAAATATTTTCGCAAATAATTATTAATGTAATATAATACTTTCTTTAGCGGCTCTGCTCATCCGAGCAATTATTAATTTTTTGATCTCAATAACTCCGCAATTCACCTCAGCAACTTTACCAAACGATGTGGTAGACCTTGATGCTGAGAAAAATTTTAAAAAGGCTTTAACCCTAGACCTTGGTGCAGTGGAAAGTTTTCAGAGTTAAGGCTACGCACTTTATCAAGGGCACGATAATTTTTTAATTTTATATTTGTAAGGTCGGGAATTTAAAAAAAAAAAAATTGAACCTTCGGAAATACCTGATGTCGATACTAGGGAGCTTTTTACTACCTTCAATTGTAATTTACTGAACGCTTCGAGGAGTACATACGGTTAATGTTAAATACAACCGACTTATTCTGCGTGATTTAACATTCCCAGGAGATAAAATAATCGTTTAAAGTCTATTAATAATATAGCAGTTGTTTAACCTTGTTCTTTTGTTAGTTTTTTAGTGGTTAAAGTTGTAGTACATGCATAGTTAATTTTTTTTTTATTTAATTGCAGGTGATTTAAGTCCGCTTAAAATTGTATTAATGTGTTTTTTATTTTTTTTATGGGCTAAAAAAATTGTTTTTAATGTTATAGAGTAAAATTAAACGGAATTTTATCAATTTTTTAAGTTTCTTTGGACTTTATAAATTCTTTTTAAAGGTAATTTGATGTAAAGATTAATTATATTGTTGATTTAACTGCAGTTTTTCTCTCTGGTTCGATAAAAAAATTATAAAATGATTATCTATATTATTAAGAGGATAAGCGAAATTTTGTGGCCAGTTTATTTATATGATAAAATGGGTTTTTATGAAAAAATTTGGTATCTTTGGAAAAGTCTTGACCTGGAGTTGTGTCTTTTCATGGTTTTATATCATTCTCACCAATAGTCAATTTATGAAGATAGATATTTAGGCTGCATTCAAAAATGCACTATCTCTAGTTACATAATTAAGAAATTACCTTGTATCTTGTGAACTATTGACATTTTTAAAGATATAAGCTCATCCCGATGTTACACTCATCGAGACCTTTCATTTGAGTACCCACATCGATTTTTCATATATTTATATATATTATATATATGTATATATGAAAAATATATCAAAATGTATGTGGGTACTCAAATGAAAACTCTTGATGAGTGTAACATCGGGACGAGCTTATATCTTTAAAAATATCAATAGTTAAAAGAGTACAGTGCAATTTAACACAAGTCGTTATTTAATAAAGCCAAATTTTATTTATTTATAGTTCACAAGTTACGGCAGTCACATAGTGACTGCAAGGTTGCTAGTTAATTTTAATTCAGTAATTTATTTAGTTTTTAAAGAAGAAATTAAGAATAACATAAAATTTGGTAAATTTTAAGCTTTTTAAATATTTTCAAAGTAATTTTGTATAAATATTAATTATTATTGTTATTAATTACATTTTAAGGCTAAAAGATCTTTTTAGAAAAATAACCAGGCAAATATATAATTAATTAAAAAAATCATCCGTGATTTAAATTGATTCTTAAATTTTTTATTTTTAAAGTAATTTTGTGTAAATATCAATTGTGGTAATTAATTGAGTTTTTTTGGCTCAATGGACCATTTGTGGTAAAATAACCGATAGAAAATAACCGTATGGTAAATCAACTGCGTAAAAATAACCGGAAAAAAAATTTTCGTAAAAAATCATGAAAAAAAATGATAAATCGTAATTTAATAAAATAAAAACGAAATTCTTTATAAGTAAAGATCTCAAATGTCAGTCAGTAGGTAACTGAGACACATTATATTATACAATCATTCGCAAGTGTTTATTCTATTACCCCGACTTCTGAATGACATCTTCAAACTCTAATAGCATGAAGAACATGTTCTGGTGATATAAACTCTGTAGATAGAAGTTACACTCAGCTAAAGTAGTATTGGTGCTTATATTAACAGGTAACAGCAAAAGCATTCTTAGTAGTAACAGCTGCAGCTGAAGATGCTTCAATAGGTCGACGGGTATCCTGTTCTATAAAAGCCTCGAGACTGGTTTTCACTCGTGATACGCTCAAATATTCAATAATATTACGAGTTTTTAATTTTGCATTAATACATAAATAATAAATGCAAATATTTAATCTCTGATTGTCTTCACACTGGCCGGCGTCTAATTAAATTAAATATTAAATGCTTTAAAATTTTCTAAACCGAGTGTTGGTAATTGGCAATTATGATTACGACGCGCAATAATCCTGGTAATTAAAATAGTTAAATATCAAGTGCCGGCTCTACTTTAAAGGCTTGATTAAGAATCTGAATTATTATAATTGCCTTACGGTTTATTTGCCTTATTAATAATAAATAATTAGGAACAAAGTTGCAATTGTATAACATTATCCTATCAAGAGTAACAACCGGTTTCAATGTCCATCTGTTATAGCTTTTTCTATTCACTTGAGATAGTTGCTAAATCATCTCCAGCTTTTTATCACGAGATTGTGAATTTACGCGGCGATCATGCCCATTTATCATACTATCATGTCGGGATGAACAGGTGCTCTCAATCGCCGAAGGATTGTCTGGCGTCAGAGCCTTGAGAAAGCCTTTCTAATTGATACGCCTCGGTAAAATGATCTGAATTAAGTTCACCGACTGTCAGGTGTCATTTTTTATTTTTATTATTAATAAACAAATAACTAGCTTACTTATCCAAGTTTTTAATGTTTAATTTTCAATTCAAAATTCTGGGCCAAGTATCAAAAATATTAAAAAATCATATCAGACTTTTTTTTATAGAAAATTTAATTTTTCTTGAAGGTCCTTATCAATTTTGCCGTATCTCTCTTCCTTTTTCTAAAATTTCAATTTTAAAATCAAAACTAAAGTTACAGAATTTATCAGTAATTTACAAAAGTTTCAGTAATATTTATCAAAATTATATTTTAATTAAGAGATATCTGATTATTTTTTTTAAAAATAAATTAATGCAAGAAAAATTGTTTTTTAAAATTATAAATGCAATTTTTTCAAATAATTTCCTAACTCTAGTTTATTTTTATGGAAATTAATTTTGCAGGTAGATAATTTTTTTAACATATAAATTATGGTGAAAAAATTGACATGTAGAAATTAAAAAAAAATAAAAATGTAATTTTTTTAAAATAATTTTTTGGAAAAAATTTTTCTGTCATTAATTTTGAAGTGTCAAAAAATTATCAAATTTATAGATAAGGGCTTATGCAAAATTATTAAAAATTAATATTGATAATGATAGTAAATTTAAAAAACATCTAAAAATTTTGAAGATTTTTCTGACAAATTATACAGAAAAAAATTTATTATAAAAATTCCACATGTAGAAATTCTAAAAAATTTTAAGTAAAATATTTTTTTATATAACAATTAAGGGATTACATGGCTTTCACGGTTTCAAAAAATCGATTTTTTTTGTCTTATTAAATTCTACAACTCTAGAATATTGTCCTAAGGTTTCAAATCGATACAAATAATAGTTTCGGAGCTACAGTTTTAAAAAGTTGCACGCTCAAGGCGCTCTTGTATTGTTACTCAAAACTTTAAACGCGTTTTTCTCAAAACTATGTTTTCAAAAACGATACCCAAGATTTCTCGAGAACTACTCAACCGATTTTGATGAAATTTTAGACAGATCGAAAATCTTCGAGATATAATTTACAAGATCTTGAACGAAGGATTTTTTTTTTTTTAATTACAACTATTTAAAAAAAAAGAATGCCGCGAAATTTTAGCCAAATTTTTAATTTTTTTGTAAAAACCTCTGCCAAAAATCCAATTTTAATTTTTTTTCCTTCGTTCAAGACCTAGTTTGAAGTCTTAACTAAAGCACATATTTTTTTTTTTCACTCCAAATAATCCTGTTAGGAGTTCTACTGATCACGCGGACGCATCTTTTTTCCAAGGGCTCGCCGGAAATGACGTCGCATTAGCAGAGTTTAAAATTTTTTTTTTTAAATCTCACTAATCCCTTATTAAATATGTATTTTTTAGACAGTAAAAAGTTTGAATAAAATATTTCATTTTTTCTATTAAAAAAAAATTGTTGAAAATAAGCCATTTTTTTCCGGAGGAAACCCATGTAACCCCTTAAAGTATTTCTTATGGTTAAAATATTAAAGATAAAAAAAATGAGACTTTTTTTATGGAAAATTTAATTCTCTACAAAAAGATCCTTATCAATTTTTCCCTTCAGTCAAAATTAGGAAATAAAATCTAAAATTTCCAGTCTTGGGTAACTTATAGGCTTTTTAATTTATTTTGCGCAAAATAATTAAGATTATTATTTATAGAATTGATAAGGCAAGTGAAAATATACAGGAAATCCTGGTTGAGATGTTATCCTGTCACACGTTTGATAGGTGATATAATTAGTAATAATAATCACCAGTTACGCTTCATTTCATGAATGATGTAGGTCAGACTTGTATTAACTTGGATAAAAAATTTTCGTAGTAATTTTTTAGAAAACTACCCGAGTGCAGAGGCTAAAACCGCATGATTGCTAGTATAGTTAATCTCAGTACATTGAACTAGTTAGTAACTTGATTACAGCTTGCGTTTGAGTGTGCAAGGTAAGCGAAGGCCAAAACTGTTAAAAAAGTTTAGCATATTTGCTGAAATTGCAACACTTACTAATCAAACCGCATATAAAGTGAATGTCAATAACGATATTAGTATGTTGTAAACCTATCTCAAATAATTACCAACGATCTAGATTTCGCCATTAAACTTATTGACAAATCTCTGGTAAATAGACACGTGTGACATTCGGTCTTGCCAAAGCTTTTTTATTTTTTTAGTTAATAAACGAGAAATATTTTTTAATAGATACTTTTATTTGTATCTAAATAAAGTTATTATTTTACAACATTTATTTATATATCGGATATTTATTTTTTTATTCAATTATTAACAATAATTATTTTTTTAAATTAATTAATTAAATTTATTTTCAATGTTATTTATTTAATAATTTTTAACATTATTTATTAAACTAAAAATAAAACTAATTGCTATTTTTTAAATATTTTAATAACTAAATTTTAAAAAAATTTTTAATTGCTAAAATGACCTAAAATTAATTTTTTAAAAAATAATTTAAAAGAATTTTCTTTATAAATTTTATTAATAATTTAAAAAATTTTTATTAAAAAAAAATAAAAATTGAAATGTTAAAAAATTTAATTTAAACAGAAGAAATATTAATAAAAATCAAGTTTTTAAATTAAAATACCAAAAAAAAAGATCTAAAATTTTTTTTAAACTTAAAAATTAAATAAAATAATTTTTAAAACTTTACAAAATTAAATTGCCTTTAAAAAAAATAATTATTTTTAACATCAATTAAATTCCTTTAAAAAAACAAACAGAGATTTATTAAAAACCTGACAAATGATTGAATATCCCGCATGGAGAAATATATGTCAAAAATATATGTCGCATATATAATATATATGCCGCATATATTTACGCAAAAAAAAAAATATGTCAACATATATTTTTCACATAGATGCTGACATATACGCAGAAATACATGCTTACATATATGTCGACATATATGTAATCATACACTGAAAAAAAAATTTCTAAGTTTGAGAATTTTTTTACTCAAATCAAAAAAGTTAAATTTTTCAAAATTATTTTCTTGATTCAAGTTAAATTTTTTTCTGTGAATCTCTAGACATTTATATGCGCACATATATGTGAACATATATATTTGCATATATTTTTCGCATATATATTTTTCCATGCGGGTATAATCCTCGTCCAAAAAATAGTCCAAAACAAATTCGCTTACTCAGCCAAAAAAACCGGGCAATAATAGAGATTTAGGTAAACGCCGAGTATCAAAATAAAAAAATAAGAAGCTAAGTGGAGAGACCGGTTCGTGTTTACGCACGAAAAGATCATTGCGTCTAGTCATTGGTCTTCCAGTATTATGAGGAATGCTGAGGAGTGAAAGTGATCTCAAAAATGTCTTAGTAGCTTCGATTGCATGTACGTGCACGCGGGCACAGTACACATGAGTAATTGCATGTATATAACATCACAATTTTCTCAGCCATACAACTTTACACCCTCAATATTGCTTTAAGTTAAATATCTATCTATGTACGCTTAACATTAGTGCTACATACGGCTTAGCGTCAACACATAGCGCATAGTATAGAACTAATGTGCATTTAATGCCGCGATGTAAGATGTGAACAGGACCGATAGCGTACACAGCCTAACCCGACTCATTGAATAATAGACGTTTTGCAACTCCGAGTAAAAATGTTTGGACAGGTGGATTTTGTAATGCAGCCTCTACTTGGGTCACAAGGACGAATACATTCCTCCAGCATTCTAGATATTTTTATTATCTATTTTATAATCCTATTTTTATTGAATCCTTTGATTTTTTATTTATTTATTTTTTTATTATATTATTTGACCGATTATTTCCCTGCGACTTAACTCGGGAGTTTTGAAATCAATGTGACATTCTCGAAGCTTTATTACTCATTAGCTCGTTTAAGCTATCTCGCTTGCTATTTATAGGTGTTTAGATAATGCTAAAGACACTACTAGTCTTTTGTTTATTGCAATTGCTAGCAAAGTCATTTTTTTCCTCCAATCGGGGATAATATTGTTTTGTTTGTTTTTTTTTTTAATGATTCTTGGGAAAGGTCGGGTGTCACATCAACGTTTTAATTAGCAAATTGTCTAATTCCATTTTAGAAAATTATCCATTTGTACGAAAAAAAAATTAGTTCAAAATTTATTATCACTTTAAAAAACAATTTAAGGGGCTAGGGGTAGTCAGGATTTTCAAAAAATCAATTTTTGTTTTTTTGCATTTTTTTTAAGTAGGGTAAAAGACCCCATTAGTGGCGGGGACCCAATTACTGACACTTTCTTTGATTTTGGTTCTTATTCAATTAATGAAATCATTAATTTCAATAATGAATATATTATTTCTAATCTTAAAGTCCTTTAGATCAAAAAAATTTTTAATTTTTATGCCAAATAGAACATTTTTTCATTGAAAGAAAAAGTGCCACTAATAGGGGTTAAAGGTGCCACTAATGGGGTCTTTTACCTTATAATATCTTAAAAATATTCTCTGAAAATTTGAAGTTAATCCGATAATTACTTTTCGAGTTATTCGACAAATAACAAAGAGCGTATTACTGTACATAAATCTAATGTGAAACTTTAAATGTGACTACTGTAACTCAAAAACCGCTCGGTAGATTTTAATGACATTTATACAGCTATTAGAATACATAACAAACTCAGGCCTGATCGAAGGATTTTTTTTTTTTTTTCAAAAATTTCGATTTTTTATGACCAATTAACTGTTGATTTTTTCCCGAAAATTTAGAAAAAAATTTCCTGAGGCCGCCATTTTGTTAATTTTTGAAAAAAAGGCTTCGATCAGGCCCAAAATAATCTATTTACAAAACTAATTTTTTCCATCCGATTGATTTTTGATGAATCTCCAAGGACTTATGATAGTCACCGCAAGGACCTTTTTTTGGAACTGGGTCAACACAAACAAGCTATAACTTTGGGAATTATAAATTTTTTTTTTCCAAATTTTCGTGACTTCAAGTCAAAACATTGTGTAATAATGCCAAAAGTCAATTTTTAAAAATTTTTCCGCGTCAAAAAATTGAAATTTTAAAAAATTATTATATGATTGCTAAGGCATATAAATAGTCAATAAACCATTTTTACATCACATTACCCATTAAACTCATTATAAATTTATATGTAAGCCTCTCAAAAATAATTCGAGTACCGACAGACGATCAATAACACTAAAATAAAGTGACATTATAAAAAATTGATTAATTTCGCACCAACTATATAATTAAATAAAAAAAAATACTCGCGAGAATTAATCCAACCAATTGATAAATAATTCATGACCGATTCTTAAAAGTTACGCTCAATAATTTCATTTTTTATCAAATTTAACAAACATGCTCAAAAAACTCCAAATTTTAACAATTTTTCTTCTAGAAATTCACTAATTTTATTTCAAAAAATTATTTTTCTTTTCAAGGAAAAAAAATTCAAAATTTTTCTTCAATAAATTAGTTAAAATAATATAATTAAAATTTCTAAAAAAAAAAAAATTCTTTGCAACGTCTAACAAAAATTGATTTGTAAAGAAAATTAACATTATGGTTAACCACAAGCATGACTCCTGACCATCAAATTAACTTAACGATTCTCAAGACCATTACCATCAGCCCGATAATTTTCTAATACTCAATAAAACCAGCAATCCAATAAAATCTCGACAGAAAGTAGCCTTTAGCAAAGAAATTGACAATACTAAATCTTAAGTAGCAGCAGCTAAGCTCTTATTAATTTCTATTTCAATATTATATTGTATTAAACGATACTTAAATGAGTGGCTTATCCAAATAAAGCAAGTCATCAGGCAAGAACTGTGACGGCATAGAACCAAACCGGAATTCCTCTTAACTTATCCATCTGGTTTTTTTGTTTGTTTAATATAACTACTCAATCTCCAGTTCGTCATTGTGCAAATCAAGTGGATTGCCGATACTTTATTTAATATTGAGTTATTAAAAGTATCATTCCACTTATTATTATTCTTGTTATTAAAAATCATCATTATAAAAATTAATTTCCACTTGAAATTTTTTTTTTTTTTTTTTTAATGAACCTCTTAAATTATTTTCAAATTTAATATCAATTATTATTTTATTTTTAATTTTATAAAATTTCATTTTATTTTAATTTTATTTTTTAATAAAAAATAGATGCAATTGCACATGTGCTTAAAAATAGTAAATTTTAATTATAATTATACATAAAATTTAACTTACATATTAATAATAAAAATTAATAGCAAAATTTGATCAGTTAATATTTTTTTTTCTCAAAAATTTCTCAGTAAATTTATTAAAAAAAAAAAAAAATAAATACTTTGTTTTACGATTATTCTGGTTTTCTCGGCCGATTTATTACCTCAATTACGTCATATATATATAACTAACCGGCATTCAAAAAGTTGATCAGTACATTATTACGACATACACTTGTGTCTCACTGCTTTCCCTCAGTCTTGTCTCTTGATCATCAGCTCTTTAACTTAACTTATATATGTATATACTTCTTAAAGGCCCGATGATCTGTATTTCTCAAAGAATAGGTCAAGGCTGCAATCCTTCGTAAGGAAACTGCATTTTTTTCTGGCAATTTAATGAATTTTTGTGGTCAAATCTAAACTTTGGA
This sequence comes from Cotesia congregata, assembly GCA_905319865.3. NCBI lineage: Eukaryota > Metazoa > Arthropoda > Insecta > Hymenoptera > Braconidae > Cotesia > Cotesia congregata. Next base: position 5,035,932 of record CAJNRD030001118.1, on the reverse strand, counting down.
TTTCAACAGAACAAAATTTAGATTTTTTTTTTAATTTATAGTTTTCATTTATTATTAATTTAAAAGAAGTAATAGATTAAAAACAACAAAATGTGCAACTATTTGAACGAGGATAATGCATTAGTCGGACGTTATCTATCTATTAATCAACATGTGCGTAAAACTAAGCTTGGTACTCTGAACACGTGTCACGGTTTATGAGCACAGTATAAAAAGATGCTACCGAGAGGTGTATGTGCGATATATTCACATTCACCGTTCGGAATAACTTTAATGGCCCATCATTAGAAGATTTACTGAGTTAATTCATCTTGCTTAATTGTATTATCATTTATATCTTGTAATTGTGATAATTCTTGTATATTTCTATTATTTATTGTTTTATCTGATGGCTCTTTGAAAATGTTCATTTTTTTATTAATTTGTAATGATTTTTAGAGTTGCAAAAATTTAATGTAAAAAATAGAATTTTAAGAATTTTAATTGCGGTTTTTAATTAAAAAAAATTAGGGATTTATTTTTATTTTGATAATTTTAAATTTGAAATAATTTAATTTGTATTGTAAAATTTTTTGCCGATAAAATGCTAGTGGATAAAAAAAAGGGGATACAGATGTAGTTCATAGAGCGCCGCTAGGTGGCGCATGAAATAAAAATCTTCTCGCTTGAAGAAATTTTGCCTAGAGCTAATAATAATTAAATTCGAATTTTATATTGATTTTTAATATTTAATTTTTTTAAAAAAACTTTTTTCTAAAAAAATTAATAATTACAACTAAAATTGGTCACAAGAATTCAGGGCAATAATTTCAAACTAAGTGTTGATTTTAGTTGAACGTTTCGTCCTTTTATTAGGACTTCCTCAGCAACTTAATCATACTAATTCACGGTTTAAAATATATTATTGTTGAAACATATAAAGTATTAGTGTGCATATTATAAGACTTAACAATTAACTTTTCTACTAATTATCACAGAATTATTTAGTCCATCCACAACGACATCAAAAGTAATACCTCAGCTGTTGCTTAGGAAGTCTTAATAAAAGGACGAAACGTTCAACTAAAATCAACACTTAGTTCGAAATTATTGTCCTGAATTCCTGTGACCAATTTTAGTTATTTATTATTTTTCTGGACGTGAGTAAGATTTTAATATTAATAATTATATATTAAAAAATAAGTATTCAAAATTAATTAGAATAATTATAGTCCGCAAAATCAGTAATTTTTAATTACAAAAAATAGTTTTTCAAAAATTATCAATGTTGAGAGGAAAAATTAATTTTTAATAATTATTTTATTTTACCCCCATGAAAAAAAAATATAAATAATATATATTTCGAAATATATTAAAAATCTATAAAAGATATATAAATATATAAAAAATATATATAATAAATTTATTTATAATAACTAACTTTTGGCCGATTTTCATATATATTTTAAATATATTTAGATATATTCAAGATATATTTTTAAAATACATAATAAATACATAGCTAAAAATATAAGAAAAATATATTTTGAAATATATAAAATATATATGAAAATCGGCGAAAAATTAGAGTTATTAAAAATATATTTATTCTACATATTTTTTATATATTTATAATATTTTTTATAGATTTTTTATATATTTAAAATATATTTCAAAATATATATTTTTTATATTTTTTTTTCATGGGGGTAGTAAAAAAAATTAGGGTAGAAGTACCGTTTGTGGCCACTGTAGCTTTTATGGCCATTTATTGTTCAAATAAACGATAGAAATGAATTTATGTTAATAAACCAATACAAACTCAATTTTTTTTAATATAAATTTTTTAAAACTCAACAAAAATATGGTTATTATATTATAACTTTTTATAAATTAATTCAAATGTTAACTGGCCAAAAACGGTACTTCTATCCTATTTGGATGAATTATTGATGCATTCTAAAATTCTATTTGATAAAAATTGACAATTATTTACAGCAATAAATTGAGCTTTTTTTTAATTATTTCAACTTATCGAATTTTAATATTAAATTTCCATCCAAATAAATTATTAATAATAATATTTAAGAAAAAAAAGACTTACCGTGTCTAAGTTTTCCTTTTTTCGAAATGAAGACATTCATAGGTCGAGGAACTCGTTCTGCGCACATCGGCTCTCCTTCTCTATTGGGCCTGATACCAAAGAGCGCATTTCTTCCTACTTTCATGTACTGTCTGCCCATTTTTTTGGGGGATCCGACCCCGAACAAGGACGTGATGAATTTCATTTTTATATAAATCCTCAGTAAATTCGATAAAAATACACAATATTTATAAAATTATCTCTTTCACCCGCAAAATCACTTGGAAAATTTTTAAGTCCGCTTTATTGGGAGATTAATTTATTTATAGTAATTGAATTTTTGTGTTTTGTAGAAATTACGAGTAACACTGGTCGATTGCACCTTTCACGTCACCTCACCCAACATTGTTTTCTGCAACTGGTATTCCACATTTAAATTTTTCTTCAAAAAATTAAATCGATAATTCCTCAGTGCGAAAATTCATGTGTAAGTAAAATTATTTTTCACTTTACGTATCACAGATACATTTATTTATTTTTTGCAAGTAATCGTGCAAAGCGCTCTGCTTCAAATCTGTAAAAAAAAATTTTTATTAATTTTTATAAGAATTTATTAAAAAATCTTTAAATTTCTTGTCTCAAATTAAGAAAAATTACAATTAAGAAAAATAAAAATTAAAAAATTTTTATTACAGCGCTTTCTGTCACAGAGACAAAAAGAAAAATGTTGATATAAAATAATATGTGTTAGTTGATTAGCAGGAAAATTTATAACTGCGAGAAACACTTCTCAGTAGTTACTTTTTATGCAGTCAGACATGAGAGACCAAGTAATTAAACATTTAAGAAAATATCATACTCAGTATAATGAATAATGAAATTTTTCAATTAAAAAAATTTTAATTTCAAATTATTCCTTTTTTCCATTAATTATTTTTTTACAATAAATTTTTAATCAGAAAATTAAAAAAAAAATTTTCTAGTCAAATATTTATTATATTAAAGTCAATGAAAATGAATTTTTCTGCTCTGATACCCGGAAAAGTAGAGCGTAAAAATAAGCAATTAATAAAAATATCGCAAAAACTATAGCTGAATATTTTTTTATATTATTTATAAATAAATAAGTAATAAGAAATTGAAGAACTGAGGTAGTATAATTATAAAATTGTGGGAAGAAATGGATGAGCGACTTTTTCCAGAAGCTAACCATTTCGTCCTGCTTATCAACGGGCAAATGGCAAATGGCGAATTTCACCGTACTGGTCAATGCCTGATTATTCTGTTGCATGTCATCAATTGACAAGCCATAAGGAACCTTAACGTCTACATTCTTCATGGTGGATAGTTTTATCACCGTTATTGTTTAACGGTTTCACTATACATGCTTTTTATTCATTTATTCGCCCATTCACTTAATAGATTCGAATATTTCTTCTATCAACCTGTCGTCTTTCTCCTTTTTTTTTTTTTTTTTTTTTATAGTTCCTTCCATTTGTTATGCGACATTATTCTAATCCTTATTTATCTTCACCACTAGCCATTTAAACGGTATTCTAATATTGATTGCAATCGTTATTAAGTTGTTTTTTATGCAAATTTTTGTTGGAATTTTTTGGGTAGTTGTTTGAATATAATTAGTCGAAAATGATTTATTGATTCAGTTTTTTTTTAATTCTCATGATTATGTTAAGAAGAATATTTGTATTTTAATTATGATTTAAAAGCATATTATATAAAATATTTAGCAAAAAATGGTCATTTTTTAAATTCTAAAATTCTAAACTAAAAATTCAATTTTTAATTTTAAGTTTAGTAAAGTGATAAAATTTTTTTTAATTTATTAAAGTATTTTTAATATAATTATTAAAGTAATTTTAAATTAATAAATGTTGAATTTAAAATTATTCTATACCTAGTAAATTTAATTAAAAAATTTTTATATTGATAATTAATGATTTTTTTTAAATAAAAATAATAATTAGAACTTTTTTTTTTACTATAGAATAATTTTAAATTATTAAAATTATTTAAATAAAAAAAAGTTCTAATTATTATTTATATTTAAAAAAAATCATTAATTATCAATATAAAAATTTTTTTAATTAAATTTTTTATTTGTTTTTATCATAAAAATTTTTAAATAATTTTTTTTCACAAGCTTAAAATATAATTTTTAATCATTTCAATTTTTTTACAAATTTAAATTAAAATTTTTAATAATTTCAACTTTTAAAAATAATTTCCAATAATTTTAACTTCTAAAATAAATTTTAAATAAAATTTTATCTTATTAAATATCTAAAATAAATTTTTTCCAAAATATTTCTTCCCTCCAAACTAAAAGAAAACCTTCAAATTTCCTCAAAAAATTCCAACTTAAAAACTTCTCTCCAAATCACAAAAACCGCTTCCAACATTTTTTCAAGCCAACAAACAGACATTAAAACTCTGACTCACACTTCCGTTGCAAAGTATAATCTTCCTATTCGGTAACAAAACAAACCCGGCACCCAACAATGATCTTCCCAAATAAAACCTAGAACCGATAAACCCGACATATCAGCAGCTTGGTTCAATAAATATCGAGCAAGATGAGAAAGGCGGTCTCTTGAATCTCGGCATGTAGACTTACATAAGTTATCCAAACGCTTCTCTGCGAGTTACAGCGTTCCGCACCAGCACCAGGTTCGTTATATTAGCAGACAAGATTCAATCCGTCTTTATGTAACCCAACCAGCAACGGTCGCTCTCCTATACACATACGTACAAATATACGCACATACGAGTACTTATACATAATATTAAATTTCTCTATCTCTAACGGAAAAGCATGCACTGTTTTACAAATATAAATAAAATATAGATCACCAGTGAATCGATCGACGCTCTTTACATGCCTAGCGGTCTGGTCATCTTCCTTGAATCTCTTCAGGACAATTTGTTCTTCTCAATTTTTTTTAAATTTTTCTACATAATTTTTTTTCCCACTTATTATCATATATCTTCACGGCAATTTTTTTTTTTTATTATTTATCATTTACTTGAGAAATCCTTTTGAAAATGCAACACAGCTGACATTTTTTTTTTATTTTAATAAATAAACAAATAATTTTAAATTTAAATATTTTTTTCACTTAAAAATTACATAAAAATCTTGTCAATAAATTTCAATAAAAATTGCTGAAATAAATTACAAAAAAAAAAATTTTTTTTCACTATTTTTTTTTATTGTTGCACTTTCAAAAAAAAACACTCACTTTTTTTTTTTATTTTTTTAGGAGAAAAAATAAAAAATATTGAGAAAAACAAGGGGCAAAATTTGGATCAAAAAACTACATGGAGGATTTAAAGACGTCTTGGCACAAAACCGCGGCACCGGTGGCGATCACTGACGGCGGGCCGACGTCGAGGAACTCACCGAGTGCAGAGCCAAGCCGCAACTACACGAGCTGAGAATCGTAATCGGTAGTAGGGAACTGAACGGCATTGCACTGCAGCACCGCGAATAAATGAAACTAAAGATTGTAAGAGCACGAGTCCCCGGATCGCGGCTTCGATAGGACTCCAGAGCAGTGTTAATTCCAGTATAAACACAAATAAGTGTAAGTAAATAAAAATTGAACACATTTTGAGCTCAACGGCGAGTAAGTCAGGTGGATTCGGGGTTTCGCAAATCCATTCAGAAAAAAAAATAAACAAGAAATGAAACTACTTTTTAAGTTGGCATAAATTAAACTGACCTTCGAGTCAATCTTTCTCTCCGGCCGGGATCGGGTAATTTAAGAAAGATCATTATGGGAGAGGTAAAAAGTATCCGAACTTTTGAAATGCACGAGCTGATTTATTATGCCGAGTTAGCTTTAGCTTAGACTCCAGGCTTGAACTCCAGAGTTCATTGTCACCAGACGAAATTTTAGCCTTTTTCTTTTTTTAGTTAATGGGATTCAAAGGCCTAACATTTTTTCCAGTATTATAATTCAAATTCAAATTATTGAGCCGATAGCAAGCTTTGAGGATTTCTCATGAATATTTATTAATTGCTTGGGTTTTTTATCTTATTGTGGACCAAACAAATATATTCTTCTTAGATTGCAAAGAATTTTTTTTTGCGGAAATTTTAATTAATTTATTGGAGAATAATTTAGAATTTTTTTTCCTTGAACGGAAAAATAATTTTTTGAAATAAAATTAGTGAATTTTTAAGAGAAAAATTGTCAAAATTTGGAGTTTTTTGAGCATGTTTGTTAAATTTGATAAAAAATGAAATTATTGAGCGTAACTTTTAAGAATCGGTCATGAATTATTTATCAATTGGTTGGATCAATTCTCGCCAGTATTTTTATTTAATTATATAGTTGGTGCGAAATTAATCAATTTTTTATAATGTCACTTTATTTTAGTGTTATTGATCGTCTGTCGGTACTCGAATTATTTTTGAGAGGCTTACATGTAAATTTATAATGAGTTTAATGTGTAATGTGATGTAAAAATGGTTTATTGACTATTTATATGCCTTAGGGGCGTAATAGAAGGTCAATTTACAGAAATAAATTCTATTTGGTGGGTTTTTTGTTTGGTTATTTTTTAGTTTCACAGTTCTACGATATTTTTATCTCCAGAAATTATATTTATAATTTTTTTTAACAATCATATAATAATTAAAAAAAATTTGAATTTTTTGACGCGGAAAAATTAAAAAAATTTTTTTTTTTTTAATTAATAAACTTATGTCAATACATTATTTTATTAATAATTTTCGGTGGAAATAAAATTTTATTAACATTAAAAGCTTCAACACTTAAATAGAATAATTTGAAAAATAAAAAATATTTAAAAATGTAATTCTTCAATTTTTTCATTAAAAAAACCAGGTGACGTGAAACTAAAAAATTATCATTTTATTTGATAAAATCTCAGTAAAATTTATAAAAAAAAATTGTTTTTGTCGTAATTACTCCAAAATTCTCGGAATAAGTTTTAGCAAAATTCATAAGCCACCCCAAAAATTTTTTATTGAATTTAAAAAAAAAAAAATTAAAATATTTCACTTAAAATAAATTAAAAAAAAAAATTCTTACAATTAAACAAATTTTAATTTTTAAAAATTACAATTAAATTTTTTTTATTCACAATATTTTGTTCCAAAACTTAAACTTTAAATTAAAAGAAAAATTTCGTAAAAAAATTCTTAAAAATTTCAACACAACTTTTCATTAGAACTAGAATTTAACTTACGCGCGCAAGCGCGCGCCTCATATTTATTGTCATGATATATTTATGTGTCGTTTATGTATATTATATTCACTTTCAACCAATCAGAATGAGAATATTTATTTTCGACCAATCACATCACGAATAAATTGGTTTCACGTACATTTCATCTCAATTTTATTATGGGACTAGAATTCAAATTTACGCGTGCAAGCGCGCGCTTTGACTATAGAGTTTGCATATATTTTCATGCTTATGATATATTCGACCAATCACGTTACGAATAGTTTGATGCCACATATATTTCATCTCTATTTTATATTAGGACTAGAATTCAAATTTACGCGTGCAAGCGCGCGCTTTGACTATAGAGTTTGCATATATTTTCATGCTTATGATATATTCAACCAATCACGTTACGAATAGTTTGATGCCACATACATTTCATCTCAATTTTATATTAGAACTAGAATTTAATTTTAGCGAGC